>JAIUJO010003321.1:0-2500 GCA_023846275.1 Vanilla planifolia
TTCTCCTTCTTCCTCTTCTTCTTCTCCTTCATCTTCTTAATTTTCTTCTTCTTCTTCTTCCTCTTCTTCTTCATCTTCTTCTTCTTCTTCTTCATTTTCTTCTTCTTCTTCTTCTTCTTCTTCTTCTGTTTCTTCTTCTTCTCTTCTTCTTCTTCAACTTCTTCTTCGTCTTTTTCTTTTCTATTTCTTCTTCTTCTTCTTCTTTTTCATCATCTTCTTCTTCAACTTCCTGTTCTTCTTCTTCCACTACTGCTTCTTCTACTACTTCTTCTTCTTCTTTTTCTTCTTCTTCTCTTCTTCTTCTTCTTCTTCATCTACTTCTTCTTCTTCTTCTTCTACTACTATTACTACTATTGCTTCTTCTACTAATTCTTCTTCTTTTCTTCTTCTTCTTCTTCTTCTTCTTCTTCTTCTTCTTCTTCCTCTCCTTCTTCTTCAACCTATTCTTTTCCTTCTTCTTCTTCTTCTTCTACATTTTTTCATCTACTACTTCTTTTACCTCTTCTTCTTCTAATTCTACTTCTTCTTCTTCTTTTTCTTTGTAATTATCATCATAATCTTATTCTTCTTCTTCTTCTTCGTCTCTTTATTTTTCAACTTCTTTTTCTTCTTCTTCTTCTTCTTGTTCTTCTTGCTCTTCATGTTCCTTTTCTTGTTCTTCTTCTTCTTCTCCTTCTTCGTCTTCTTCTTCTACTTCTTCTTCTTCTTCTTCATCTTCTTCTTCTTCTTCTTCTTATTTTTCAGCATCTTCTTCTTCTTTCACTTGTTCAGGTTCTTCCTCTTCTTCTTCTTCTCTTTTACTACTTTTTCTTCTTTGTCATTTTCCAATTCTTCTTCTGCTTCTTGTTCTACTTGTTCTTCTTTTTCTTCTTCTTCTTCTTATTCTTCCTCTTCTACTTCTTCATCTTCTTCTTCACTTTCTTCTTCTTCTTCTTCAACTTCTTCCTCTCCTTCTTCTTCTTCTTCTTCTTCTTTTTCTTCTTCTTCTTCTTCTACTTGTCGTTTATCTTTTTCTTCTTCTTCTCCTTCTTCTACTACCTTGTCTTCTTCTTTCTCTACTTCTTCTTCTTCTTCTTCTTTTTCTACTTCTTCTCCTTCTTATTCTTTTACTTCTACCTCTTCTTCTTCTTCTCCTTCTTCTTCTTCTTCTTCTTCTTCTTCTCCTTCGTCTTCTTAATTTTCTTCTTCTTCTTCTTCCTCTTCTTCTTCATCTTCTTCTTCTTCTTCTTCATTTTCTTCTTCTTCTTCTTCTTCTCTTCTTCTTTTTCTTCTTCTACTCTTCTTCTTCTTCAAATTCTTCTTCTTCTTTTTCTTCTTCTATTTCTTCTTCTTCTTCTTCTTCTTCATCTTCTTCTTCTTCTTTTTCATCATCTTCTTCTTCAACTTCTTTTTCTTCTTCTTCCACTACTACATCTTCCCTACTTCTTCTTCTTCTTTTTCTTCTTCTTCGTATTCTTCTTCTTCTTCTTCATCTGCTTCTTCTTCTTCTTCTTCTTCATCTATTACTAGTTTTGCTTCTTCTCCTTCTTCTCCTTCTTCTTCTTCTTCATTTTCTTCTTCTTCTTCTTCTTCTTCATCTTCTTCTACTTCTTCTTGTTCTTCTTTTTCTTCTTCTTCTTCTTCTTCTTCTCTTCTTCCTCTTCTGCTTCTTCATCTTCTTCTTCTTCTTTTTCATCATCTTTTTTCTTCATCTTATTATTCTTCATCTTCCACTATTGCTTCTCTTCCACTACTTCTTCTTCTTTTTCTTCTTCTTCTTCAAAAACTACTACTAGTTCTTCTTCTTCTACTGCTACTAAGACAACTTCTTCTACTTCTTTTCCTTCTTCATCTTCTTCATCTTCTTCTTCTATAAATTTTTCATCTTCTTCCCCTTCTTCTTCTTCTTCTACTTCTTCTTCTTCCCTTTCTTCTTCTTCTTCTACTTCTACTAATTTTTCTTTTTCTTCTTCATCATCTTCTACTTCTTCTTCTTCTTCTTCATCTTTCTCTTCTTCTTCTTCTTCTTCTTCTCCTACTATTACTATTATTACCACTACCAGTACCACTTCTTCTTCATCATCATCATCATAATCTTCATCTTCTTCTTCCTCTTCTATTACTACCACTAATTAATCTTCTTCGTCTGCTTCTTCTTCTTGTTCTCCTTCTTGTTCTTGTTCTTCTTCTTCTTCTTCATCATCATCTTCTTCTTGTTCTTCTTCATCTTCTACTTCTTCTTCTCTTCTTCTTCTCCTTCTATCACTTCTTCTTCTTCTTCTTCTTCTTCTACTACTACTACTACTTCTTTTTGTTCTTCTCCTTCTTGTTCCTATTCTTTTTTCTTCATCTTCTTCTTGTATTTCTTGTCCATCTTCTTCTTCTTCTTCTTCTTTTATATCTCCTTACTCTATTACTTTTTTTCTTCTTCTTCTTCTTCTTCTCCTTCTTCTTCTTCTTCTTCTTATTCATCATGTTCTTCTTCTTCTTCTTCTTCTTCTTCTTCTTCTTCTTCTTTAGC
>JAIUJO010003321.1:27500-30000 GCA_023846275.1 Vanilla planifolia
TTTTTCTTCTTCTTGTTCTTCATCCTCTACTTCGTTTTATTCTTCTTTTTCATTTTAATCTTCTTTGTCTTCTTCTACTTTTTTCGTTCTTCTTCTACTTCTTTTTCTTCTTCTTCTTCTTCTACTACTATTATTACTACTACTACTTCTTCTTCTTCTACTTCTTTTTGCTCATCTTCTATTACTAATACTACTACTTCTTCTCCTTCTTCTTATTCTTCAACTTCTTCTTTTTCTTCTTCTTCCTTTTTGTCCCCTTCTTCTTCTATTTCTTCTCTTTCTTTTTATTGCTCTTCTTCTTCTTCTATTTCCTCTTCTTCTTTTTCTTCTACTTCTTTTTTTTCTTCTTCTTCTACTTCCTCTTTGACTTTGTCTTCTTCGTCTTCTTCTACTTCTTCTCCTTCTTCTTCTTCTACTTCTCCTTCTTCTTCTTCATCTTCGTCTTCTTCTTCTTTTTCTTCTTTTTTTCTTCTTCTTCATCATCTTCATTGTCTTCTTCTTCTTCATCTACTTTTGCAAATTCTACATGTTCTTCTGCTTCTTTTTCATCTTTTTCTTCTTCTTCTTTTGCTTCTTCTTCATCTTCTTCTTCTTCTTCTTCTTGTCCTTCTTCTTCTTCTTCTTCTTCTTCTTCGTCTTCTTCTACTCTTCTTGTTCTTCTTCATCTTCTTCTGCTTATTATTATTATTATTATTATTCTTGTTCTTCTTCCTTTTCTTCTTCTTCTTCTTCTTCTTCATCTTTTCCTACTTCATCATCTTCTTCTTTTACTTCTTCTTCTTCTTCATCTTCTTATTTTCTTCTATCTTCTTCTTATTCTTCTTCTACTACAACTTCTTCTTCTTCCACCTCTTCTTCTTCTTCTTCTTTTACATCTTCTTATTCTTCTTCAACTTCTTCTTGTACTTCTTCTCATTCTTCTCCTTCTACTTCTTCTTCTTCTTCTTCTATTTCTTCTACTTCTTATTTTTCTAGTTCTTCTTCTCTTTTTCTTTTTCGTCTTCATCTTCTTCCTCTTATTCTTCTTCTTCTACTACTTCTTTTTCTTCTTCTTATTCTACTACTATTTCTTGTTCTTTTTCTTGTTGTAGTTGTTGTTCTTCATCTTCTACCTCTTTTTCTTCGTCTTCTTCCTATACTTCTACATCCATTTCTTCTTCTTCTTCTACTACTTCTTCTTGTTCTGCTTGTTCTACTTCTAATACTACAACTACTTCTTCTTCTTCTTCTTCTTCTTCTTCTTCTACCACTTCTTCTTCTTCTTCTTCTTCTTCTCCTCCTCCTTTTTGTTATTGTTCTTCTTCTTCTTCTTCTTCTATTTCTCATCTAACTTCTTCTTCTTCTTTTTCTTCTTCTTCGACTTCTTTTTCTTCTTCTTTTTCTTCTTGCTCTTCTTGCTCTTCTTCTTTTTCTTGTTCCTCTTCTTCTTCTTCTTCTTCTTCTTCTTCTACTTCTTCTTCTTCTTCTTCTTCTTCATCTTGTTCTCCTTTTCTTATATTTCGTCTTCCTCTTCTTCTTCTTCTTCTTTATTTTCTTCCTCTTCTTCTTCTTCTTCTTCTTCTTGTTTTTCATCTTCTTCTTCAACTTCTACTTCTTCTCTTCTTCTTCTTTCTCTTCTTCTTATTCTCCTTCTTCTTCTTCTTCTTCTTCTTCCTCTTCTTCTTCTTCTTCTTCTTATTTTTATTCTTCAATTACTACTACTACTACTTCTTCTTTTTCTTCTTCTTCTTCTTCTTCTTCTTCTTCTACTTCTACTGCTTCTTCTTCTTCTTCTTCTTCTTCTTCTTATTCATCATCTTCTTCTTCTTCTTCCTCTTATCCTTCTTATTCTTGCTCTTCTTCTTATTCTTCTTCTTCTTCTTTTTATTCTCTTCTTCTTCTTCTTCTTCTTCTTCTTCTCCTCCTTCTTCCTCTACTACTTCTTGCTCTTCGTCTTCTTCAACTATTTTTTCACCTATTACTTCTTCTTTTTCTTCTTGTTCTTCTAATTCTACTTCTTCCTCTTTTTCTTCTTCTTCTTCGTCATCATCATCATCATCTTCTTCTTCTTCTTCTTCTTCTTATTTTAACATTTTTTATTCTTCTACTTCTTCTTCTTCTACTTAATCATCTTCTTCTTCCTCTTCTACTTCTTCAACTTCTTGTTTTTCTTCTTCTTCTTCTTCTTGTTCTTCTTGTTCTTCTTGTTCTTCATCTTCTTTTTCTTGTTCTCCTTCTTCTTGTCCTTCTTCTTCTTCTTCTTCTTCTTCTTCTTCTTCTTCTTCTGTTCTTTTGCTTTGCTTCTTCTTCTTCTTCTTCTTCTTTAAATTCTTCTTCTTCTTCTTCTTCTCCTTCTACTACTACTACTACTACTACTTCTTCTTTTTCCTCTTCCTTTTTTGCTACTTCTTCTTCTTCTTATTCTTCTTCTTCTTGTTCTTCTTCACCATCTTCTTCTTCTTCTTTTTCTACTTTTTCTTCTTCTTCTTCTTCTTTTTCTTCTTCTTCTTTTCCCTATTGT
>JAIUJO010003321.1:50000-52500 GCA_023846275.1 Vanilla planifolia
TATCTTCTTCTTCTTCTTTTTCTACTTCTTCTTCTTCTTCTTTTTCTTCTTCTTCCTTTTCTTCTTCTACTTCTTCTTTTTCATCATCGTTTTCTTCTCAGACTTCCTCTTCTCCTTTTCTTCCTCTTCTTCTTCTTCTTCTTTTTCTTCTTCTTCTGTAGCCACTACTACCACTACTTCTTCTTCTTCTTCTTCTTCTTCATCTTTTTCCTCTTCTACTACTACTACTTCTTCTTCATTTATTAATTCTTTTTCTTCTTCTACCACTTATTGTTCTTTTTCTTCTTCTTCTTCTTCTTCTACTTCTTCTTCTTCTACTTCATTTTCTTCATCTTCTTCTTCTTCTTCTATTTCTTCTTCCACTTCTTCTTCTTCTTCTTCTTCTTCTTCTTCTACTTCTACTTCTTCTTTTTCTTTTTCTTCTTCTTCTTCTACTACTTCTTCTTCCTCTTCCTCTTCTTCTTCTTCTTCTACTTCTTCTCCATCTTCTTGTTCTACTTCTTCATCATCTTCTTCTTCTTCTTCTTCTTCTTCTTCTTCTACTACTAGTACTACTACTTCTCTTCTTCTTCCTCTTCTTCTTCTTCTTCTTCTTCTTCTACTTCGACTTCTTCTTCTTCTTCTTCTACTTCTTCTTCTCTTCTTCTACTTCTTCTTATTCTTCTCTTCTTCTTCTTCTTCTTGTTCTTCCTCTTCTCCTTCTTCTTCTTCTTCTTATACTTCTTCTTTTCCTTCTTCTTCTTCTTTTTCTTGTTCTAGTTCTCCTTCTTCTTCTATTACTTCTTCTTCTTCATCTTCCTCTTCTCCTTCTACTTCTTCTCTTTTGTTTTCTTCATCCTCTTCTTATTCTTCTACTTCTACTCCTTCACCTTCTTCTTCTTCATTCTGTTCTACTTCTTCTTCATCCTGTTCCATTTGTTCTCCATCTTTTTCTTCTTTTTATGTTTATTACTTCTTATTCTTATTCTTCTTCTTCTTCATCTTCTTCTCATTCTCCTTCTTCTTCTTCATCTTCTTTTTATTTTTCTTTTACTACTTCGTTATTTTTCTTCTTCTTCTTCTTCTTCTTCTTCTAATTCTTTTTCTTCTTCTTTTTCTTCTTCTTTTTCTTCTTCTTCCTCTTCCTCATCCTCATCATCATCATGATCTCCGTCTTCTTCTTCTTCATATGCTTCTACTTCTTCTTCCTCTTCTTGTTTTACTTCTACTTCTTCTACTTCTTTGTCTTCTTCTTCTAGTTTTTCTTCAACTTCCTTTTCTTCTTCTTCTTCTTCTTCTACGTCTTCTTCTTTTTCTTCTTCTTCTTCTTTTTCTTGTTATCCTTCTTCTTCTCCGTCTTCTTCTTCTTGTTTTACTTCTAATTCTACTTCTTCTTCTTCTTATTTTTGTTGTTCTCCTTCTTCTTCTCCTTCTTATTCTTCTTCTTCTACTTCTTCTTCAACATCTTCTTCTTCTTCTCCTTCTTCTTGTTCTTCTTCTATTATATTTCTCCCTCTTCTTATTCTTCTTCTTCTTCTTTTTGTTCTTCTTATTCTTCTTCTTCTTCTTCTTTTTCTACTGCTTCTTCTCCTCCTTTTTCTTCTTATTCCTCTTCTTCTTCTTCTTCTTCTTCTTCTTTTTAATCATCTTCTTCTTCTTATACTACTTCTTCTCCTCTTCTTCCTCTTCTTCTTCTTCTTCTTCTTCTTCTTCTTCTTCTTCTATAGCTACTACTACGACTACTTCTTCTTCTCCCTCTTTTGGTACTACTTCTTCTTTTTCTTCTTCTTCTTCTTCTTCTTCTTCTTATTCTGCTTCCTCTTCTTCTTCTTCTTCTACTTCTTCTTCTACTTCTTCTTCTACTTCTTGTTCTTCTTCTTTTACTTCATCTTCTTCTTCTTCTACTTCTTCCACTTCTTCTTCTTCTTCTCTTATTCTTCTTCTTCTGGTTCTACTTTTTTTCTTTTTCTTCTTCTTCTTATACTACTTCTTCTTCTTCCTCTTCCTCTTCTTCTTCTTCATCTACTTCTTCTTCTACTTCTTCTTTTTCTTATTCTTCTTCATCTACATCTTCTCTTCTTCATCTTCTTCTTCTTCTACAACAACAACTACTACTACTACTACTATTACTTCTTCTTCACTTCTTCTTAAACTTCTATTTCTTCTTCTTCTTCTTCTTCTGCTACTACTTCTTCTCTTCTTCTACTTCTTCTTCTTCTCTTCTTCTTCCTCTTCTTCTTCTACTACTACTTCTTCTTCTTGATCTTCTTCCTCTTCTTCTTCTTCTAGTTCTTCTTTTCCATCTTTTTCTTCTTCTACTTCTTCTTCTTCATCATCTTCCTCTTCGACTTCTACTTCTTCTCTTTTGTTTTCTTCTTTTCTATTTATTCTTCTGCTACTTCTACTTCATCTTCTTCTTCTTCATTTTGTTCTTCTTTTATTTTTTCCTCATCTTCTTGTTCCACTTCTTCTCCTTCTTTTTCTTCTTTTTTGTGTACTTCTTTTTATTCTTGTTCTTCTT
>JAIUJO010003321.1:55000-60000 GCA_023846275.1 Vanilla planifolia
CTCTTTTTCTTTTTCTTCTTCCTCTTCTTCTTCATCAACTTCTTCTTCTTCTTCTACTTCTTCTTCTTCTTCTTGTTCTTCTTCTTCTTCTTCTTCTTCTCCTTTTTGTTGTTATTCTTCTTCTTCTTCTCTTCTTCTTCTATTTGATTCTTTCTTGTTCTTGTTCTTGTTCTTCTTTTACAACTACTACTTCTTGTTTTGTTATTTCTTCTTCTTCTTCTTCTTCTTCTCCTCCTCCTAGTTTCTTTTCTTCTTCTTTTTCTTCTTCTTGTTCGTCATTATCATCATCATCTTCTTCTTTTTCTTCTTCTACATCTTCTTCTTCTTCCATTACTTCTTCTTCTTCTTCTTCTACTACTACTTCTTCTTCTCCTTCTTCTTCTTCTTCTTCTGCTTGTACTTCTCATTCTTCTCCTTCTACTACTTCTTCATCAAGTTCTTTTTCTTCTTATTTTTCTTATTCTACTTCTTCTCCTTTTCTTCTTCTAGTTCATCTTCAAGTTCTTCTTCTTTTTTTTTCTACTTTTTCTTTTTCTTCTTCTACATCTTCTACTACTTCTTGTTCAAGTTGTTGTTGTTGTTGTTGTTCTTCTTCTTCTACTTCTTTTTCTTTTGCTTTTTCTTCTTCTTATTCTTCTTCTTCTACTACTTTTTTTTCTTCTTCTTGTGCTTGTTATATTACTACTTCTCATCTTCTTCTTCTTCTTCATGTACCACTTTTTCTCCTTCTCTTTCTTCTTCGTCTACTTCTTCTTCTTGTTCTTATTCTTATACATATTCTTCATCTTCTTCTTCTTCTTCTTCTTCTCTTCTAATACTTCTTTTTCTTCTTCTATTTGTAATTCTTCTTCCCCTCCTTTAGCATCTTCTTCTTCTTATTCATGAACATCATCATCTGCTTCTTCTTCTTTGTCTTCTTTTTCTTCTTGTTGTTCTTCTTTTTTTTTGTCTTCTTCGTCTTCTTCAACTTCTTTTTCTTCTTCTTTTTCTTCTTCTTCTTCATTCCCTTGTTTTCCTTTTTCTTCTCCTTCTTCTACTTCTACTACCTCCTCTTCATCTACTTCTTCTACTTTTTCTTCCTCTTCTACTACCACTACTTCTTCTTTTTCTTCTTCTTCTTCTCCTTCTACCATCACTTGCTCTTCTTCTTTTTCTTCTTCCTCTTCTTCTTCATCAACTTCTTCTTCTTCTACTTCTTCTTCTTCTTCTTGTTCTTCTTCTTCTTCTTCTTCTTCTTCTCTTCTTCTTCTATTTGATTCTTTCTTGTTCTTGTTCTTGTTCTTCTTTTACAACTACTACTTCTTGTTTTGTTATTTCTTCTTCTTCTTCTTCTTCTTCTCCTCCTCCTAGTTTCTTTTCTTCTTCTTTTTCTTCTTCTTGTTCGTCATTATCATCATCATCTTCTTCTTTTTCTTCTTCTACATCTTCTTCTTCTTCCACTACTTCTTCTTCTTCTTCTTCTACTACTACTTCTTCTTCTCCTTCTTCTTCTTCTTCTTCTTCTTGTACTTCTCATTCTTCTCCTTCTACTACTTCTTCATCAAATTCTTTTTCTTCTTATTTTTCTCGTTCTACTTCTTCTCCTTTTCTTCTTCTAGTTCATCTTCAAGTTCTTCTTCTTATTTTTTCTACTTTTTCTTTTTCTTCTTCTACATCTTCTACTACTTCTTGTTCTAGTTGTTATTGTTGTTGTTGTTCTTCTTCTTCTACTTCTTTTTCTTTTTCTTTTTCTTCTTCTTATTCTTCTTCTTCTACTACTTTTTTTTCTTCTTCTTCTACATCTTCTTCTTGTGCTTGTTATATTACTACTTCTTCATCTTCTTCTTCTTCTTCATGTACCACTTTTTCTCCTTCTCTTTCTTCTTCTTTGTCTACTTCTTCTTCTTGTTCTTATTCTTATACATATTCTTCTTCTTCTTCTTCTTCTTCTTCTCTTCTAATACTTCTTTTTCTTCTTCTATTTGTAATTCTTCTTCCCCTACTTTAGCATCTTCTTCTTCTTCTTCATGAAGATCATCATCTGCTTCTTCTTCTTTGTCTTCTTTTTCTTCTTGTTGTTCTTCTTTTTTTTGTCTTCTTCGTCTTCTTCAACTTCTTTTTCTTCTTCTTTTTCTTCTTCTTCTTCTTCTTCATTCCCTTGTTTTCCCTTTTCTTCTCCTTCTTCTTCTTCTACTACCTCCTCTTCTTTTACTTCTTATTCTTCTTCTTCTTCTTCTTCTTCTTCTTCTTCTTCTTCTATTATATTTCTTCTTCTTCATCTCCTTCTTCTTCTTCTTCTTCTTCTTCTTTATTTTCTTCTTCTTCTTCCTCTTCATCTTCTACTTCTTCTTCTTCTTTTTCTTCTTCATCTTCTTCTGCTTCTTCTTCTTCTTGCTATTCTTTTTCATCTTCTACTTCTCTTCTTCTTCTTCATTATCATCTTCTTCTTCTACTACTACTACCACTAATTCTTCTTCTTCTTCTTCTTCTTCTTCATTTTCTTTTTCTACATCTGCTTCTTCTTCTTCTTCTTCTTTTTCTCGTCCTCCTCCTCAACTTCTTTCTCTTCTTCTTCTTCTTCTTCTTCTACTACTACTACTACTACTTCTTCCTCTGCTTCTTCATCTTCTACTACTACTACTACAATTACGTCCTCTTCTCCTTCTTCTTCATCTTCTTATTCTTCTTCTTCTTCTTCATCTTCTTTTCTTATTCTTCTTGTTTTTCTTCTTGTCCTCCTTCTCCTTCTTCTTCTTCTTCTTTTTCTCGTCCTCCTCCTCAACTTCTTTCTCTTCTTCTTCTTCTTCTTCTTCTTCTACTACTACTACTACTACTTCTTCCTCTGCTTCATCTTCTACTACTACTACTACAATTACGTCCTCTTCTCCTTCTTCTTCATCTTCTTATTCTTCTTCTTCTTCTTCATCTTCTTTTCTTATTCTTCTTGTTTTTCTTCTTGTCCTCCTTCTCCTTCTTCTTCTTCTTCTTTTTCTTGTTCTTCTTGCCCTTCTTCTTCTTCTTCTTCTTCTTCTACTATTATTACTACTACTGCTTCTTCTTCTTCTTCTTCTTCTTCTTCTTCTTCTTATTCAACTTATTCTTCTTCTTCATATTCTTGCTCTTCTTCTTCTTTTCTTCGTCATCTTCTTCTTCTTCTTCCTCTTCTTTTCCTTCTTTTTCTTCTCCTTCCTCTTCCCCTTCTCCTTCTTCTTCCTTAACTTCTTCTTCTTCTTTTTCTTCTTCGTCAACATCATCATCATCATCATCTTCTTCTTCTTATTCTTCTTCTCATATTTTTGCTTCCTCTACTTCTTCATCTTCTTCTTCTTCTTCTTCAACTTTTTCTTTTTCTTCTTCTTCTTCAACTACTTTCTCTTCTTCTTCTCCTTCTTGTTCTTCTTGTTCTTCATCTTCTTTTTCTTGTTCTCCTTCTTCTTCAACTACTTTTACTTCTTCTACTACTACTTCTTCTTCTTCTCCTTCTCCATCTTTTTCTTTTAATTTGCTTCTTCTTCTTTTTCTACTACTTCTTCTTCTTCTTCTTCTTCTTCCTCTTTACTTCTTATTATTATTCTTCTTCTTCTTCTTCTTCTTCTTGTTTCTCATCTCCTTCTTCTTCTTCTACTTCTTTCTCTCTACTTCTCCTTCTTCTTCTTCTACTACTACTACTCCTACTACTACTTCTTCTTCTTCTTCTTCTTCATCTTCTTGTCATCTTCTTCTCATCTTCTTCTGGTCCTTCTTCTTCTCAATCTTCCTTTTCTAAATCTTCTTCTTCTTCTTCTTCTTCTTCTTTTACTTTATCTTCGTCTTCTTCTTCTTCTTCTCCTTCTTCTTCTTCCACTACTTCTTCTTCATCTTCTTCTTCTTCTTCTTCTCTCACTACTACTACTATTAGTACTACTTCTTCTTCCTCATCATCATCATCATCATCTTCTTCTTCTACTACTATTACTATTACTACTACTTCTTCTTCTCCCTCTTTTGTTCTTCATCATCTACTACTTCTTCTTCTTTTTCTTCTTGTTCTTCTTCTTCTTCTTCGCCTTTTTTCTTCTTCTTGTACCTCTTATCCTTCTTCTTTTTCTACTTCTTCTTCTACTACTTCTTCTTCGTTTTCTTCTTCATCTACTTCTTCTCTTTTTCTTCTTCTTCTTCTTCTTTAGCTTCTTCTTCTTCTTCTTCATCATCTTCATCTTCTTTCTCTTCTTCTTTTAACTTCTGATTCTTGTTCTTGTTCTTCATCTTCTTCTTCCTATTCTTCTTCCTCTTCTTCTTTTTCTTCCTCTTCTTTGTCTTCTTCTTCTTCTTCTTTTTCTTCTTCTATTACTACTATTGCTACTATTACTTTTTCTTCTTCTTCTTGTTCACCATGATCATCATCATCTTCTTAAACTTCTTCTTCTTCTTGATCTAGTTTTTCCTCTTCTTCTTCTTCTTCTTCTACTTCTTCATCTTCTGCTTCTGCTTCTTCTTCTTCTTCATCTTCAACTTCTTCTTCTTCTTCTTTTTATTCTTCTTCTACTTCTTTTTTCTTCTTCTTCTTCTTCTTCTTATTGTTTCACTTCTTCAACTTCTTCTTCTTATACTTCTTCTTATTCTTCAACTTCTTCTTCTTCTTCTAGTTCTTCGACTTCTTCTTCTACTTCTCCTTCTTCTTCTTCTTCTTCTACTTCTTCTGCTTCTTCTCCTTCTTCATTTTCTTCTACTTCTTCGACTTCTTCTTCTTCTGCTTCTTCTTCTACTGCTTCTTCTTCTTCTTAATCATCATCACCATCATCAACATCTTCTTGTTCTTCTTCATTTTCTTCTTCTTTTAATTTTTCTTCTACTACTACTACTACTATGTCTTCTTCTACTTTTTCTTTTTCTTTATCTTCTACTTCAACTTCTTCTTCTTCTTCTCCTTCATCTTCTTGTTCTCTTTCTTCTTCTTGTCTTCTTCTTCATCATCATCATCATCTTCTTCTTCTTCCTCTACTTCTTCTTCATCTTCTCCATCTTCTTCTTCTTCTTCTTCT
>JAIUJO010003110.1:0-10000 GCA_023846275.1 Vanilla planifolia
TCTTTCTTTTTCTTCTTGTTCTTTTTCTTCACTCCTTCTCCTTTGACTTCTTCTTTTTCTTCTTCTTCTTCTTCTTCTTTTCCTTCTTCTTCTTCTTCTACTTCTTTTTCTTCTTATCATTCTTATTCTTCTTTGGCTTTTTCTTCATCCTCATCATCATCGTCATCATCATCTTCTTCTTCTTTTACTACTTTGCTTTATTCTCCATGTTCCTCTCCTTCTTCTTCTTCTTCTTCACCTTCTCCTTCTCCTTCTTCTTATCCTTCTTCTCCTACATCATTTTCTTCTTTTTCATCTTCTTTTTCTTCTTTGTCTTATTTTTTTCTTCTTCTTCTTCTACTTCTTCTTTTTCTGCTACTACTACATCTACTTCTTCTTCTTCTTCTTCTTCTTCTTTTTCATCTTCTTCTTTGTTTTCTTCTTCTTTTGCATCTTCTTTTTCTTCTTCTTCTTCTTCTTCTTTCTCTTCTTCTTCTATCTCTTCTTCTTCGCCTTTGTCTTCTTCTTTGTCTTGTTTTTCTTCTTGTTCTTCTTCTTGTTCTTCTTCTTGTTCTTCTTCTTCTTCTTCTTCTTCTTCTTCTTCTTCTACTCCTTCTCCTTCTCTTTCTTCCTCTTCTTCTTCTACAACTTCTTGTTCTTGTTTTTCTTCTTCTTCTTCTTCTTCTTCTTCTTACTCCTTCTCCTTCTCCTTCTTCCTCCTTTTCTTCTTCTACAACTTCTTGTTCTTCTTCTCCTTCTTCTTCTTCTTCTTGTCCTTCTCCTCCTTCTTTGTCTTCTTCTTTTTCTCCTTCTTCTTCTTCTTCCTCTTCTTCTTCTTCTTCCTCTACTTCAACTTCTTCATCTTCTTCTTCTTGTTGTTCTACTTCTTCCTTCACTTTTTCTTCTTCTTTGTCTTCTTCTTCTTCTTTCTTCACTTGTTCTCTTCTTTGTCTTCTTCTTCTTCTTCTTCTTCTTCTTCTTCCTCTTCTTCTTCTTCTTCTTCTTCTTCTTCTTCTTTTCTTCTTTTTCTTCTAATTCTTCTTCTTGTTCTTTTTCTTCTTCTCATTCTTCTTCTTCTTCTTCTTCTTCTTCTCCTCCTCCTCCTTTTGCTTCTTCTTCTTCTCCTTATTCATCTCCCTCTCCTTACACTACTTCTTCTTCTTCACCATCTTCTTCTTCAGTTTTGCTTCTTCTTTTTCATCATCATCATCATCTTCTTCTTCTTCTTCTTCTTCTTCCTCTCCTTCTTCTTCTTCTTCTTCTTCTCCTTCTTCTTCTTTTTCTTCGTCTTCTTCTTCTTCTTCTTCTTCTTCTTCTTCTCCTCCTCCTCGTCCTTCTCCTGCTCTTCTTCTTCTTCTTTCTCTTCTTCTTCTTCTTCTACTTCTTCTTCTTCGTCTTCTTGTTCTTCTTCTTCATCAACTTTTTCTACATCTTCTTATTCTTCTCCATCTTCTTCTTCTTCTTCTTCTTTTTCTTCGTCTTCATCTTCCTTTTCTTGGTTGACTTCTTCTTCCTCTTCTTCTTCTTCTTCATCTTGTTCTTATTGTTCTTCTTTTTCTTCTCCTTCTTCTTTTCCTTTTTCTTGTTCTTCTCATTCTTTCACTCCTTCTTGTTCTTCTTTGGCATCTTCTTCTTCGTCATCTTCTTTTATTTCTTCTTCTTCTTCTTCTTCTTCTTCTTCTTCTTCTTCTTCTTTTGCTTCTTCTTCATCTTCTTCTCTTTCTTGTTCTTCTTCTTCTTTATTTTCTTGTTGTTGTTCTTCTTCTTCTTCTTCTTATTCTTCTTCTCTTTGTTTTGATTCTACTATGACTTCTTGCTCTTCTTCTTCTTCTTCATCATCTTCTTTTTCTTCGTCTTCATCTTCTTCTTCTTTCTCAACTTCTTCTTCCTCTTCTTCTTCTTCTTCTTCTTCTTCTTCTTCTTCTTCTTCCTCTTCTTCTTGTTCTCCTTCTTCTCTTGCTTCTTTTCCTTCTTGTTCTACTCATTCTTTCTCTCCTTCTTCTTGTTCTTCGTTGGCATCTTCTTCTTCGTCATCTTCTTTTATTTCTTCTTCTTCTTCTTCTTTTTCTTCTTCTTCTTCTTCTGCTTCTTCTTCTTCTTCTTCTTCTTCTCTTTCATGTTGTTCATCTTCTTCTTCATTTTCTTCTTGTTGTTGCTGTTGTTGTTCTTCTTCTTCTTCTTCTTCTCTTTCTCCTTCCTCTTATCCTTCTTCTTCTTCTTCTTCTTCTTCTTCTTTTTATTCTTCTTCTTCTTCTTTGTCATTCTCTTCTTCTTCTTCGTCTTTTTCTTCATCATCTTCTTCTTCTTCTTCTTCTTTAAATTCTTCTTCTTCTTATTAGTCATCTTCATCTTCATCTTCATCTTCTTCTTCTTCTTCTTCTCTATTTTCTTCTTCTTCTACTTCTTCTTCATCCCCTTCTTCTTCTTCTTTTTCTTCTTCTTCCATTTCATTTACTCTTTCTTCATTCTCTTTTTCTTTTTCTTCAACTTGTTCTTCTTCTTCTTCATCTTCATCTTCTTCTTCTTCTTCTTCATCTTCTCCTTCTCCTTCTTATCCTTCTTTGTCTTGTAATTCTTCTTTTTCTTCATTCTTCTTCTTCTCCTTCTTATTCTCTTGTCTCCCTCTTCATCTTCTTCTTCATCTTCTTCTTGAACTTATCCATCTTCACGTTCTTTTTCCTCATATTCTTCTTCATCTTCTTCTTTCTCTTCTTATTCTGCTTCATCTTCTTCTTCCTCCTCTTCATCTGTTTCTTCTTCTTCCTCCTCTTCTTCATCTTCTTCTTCTTTTTCTTCCTCTTTACCTTTTTCTACCTCTTCTTCTTCCTCTTCTTCCACTTCTTCTTCTTTGCCTTCTCCTTCTTTTTTTTCTACTTCTTCTTCTTATTCATCTTCATCTACTTATACTTCTTGTTCTGCTACTTCTTCTTCTTCTTCTTCTTCTTCTTCTTTTTCTTCTTCTCCGTCTTCTTCTTCTTCTTCTTTGTCTTCTTCTTCTTTTTTTATTCTTCTTCTTCATCTTTTTCTTCTTCTTCTTCTTTTTCTTCTTCTTCTTATTCTTCTTCTCCTCCTCCACCTTTTCTTTCTTCCCCTTCTTCTCTTTCGTCTTCTTTTTTTCTTATTCTTCCTGTTCTCCTTCTTCTTCTTCTCCCTCTTCTTCTACTTCTATTCTATTACTACTACAATAGCTTCTTCTTTTACTTCTTCTTCATCTTCTTCTCCTTCTCATTCTCGTTCTTCCTCTTTTCTTCTTCCTCTTCTTCTTCTTCTTCATATACTTCTTCTTCTTCTTCTATGTTTTTGGCTTCTTCTTCTTCTTCATTGTCTTCTTCATCTTCTGCTTCTTCTTCTTCTTCTTCTTCTTCTTCACCACCTCCATCTTCTTTCTTCTTCTTCTTCTTTGTCTTCATCTACTTTTTCTCCTTCATCTTCTTCTTCTTCCTCTTCTTCTTTGTCTTCTTCTTCCTTTTATTCTTCTTCTTCGTCTATTTCTTCTTCTTCCTTTTCTTCTTCTTCTTCTTTGTTTTAGTCTTCTTCTTTTTCTTCTTCTTCTTCTTCCTCTTCTTCTTCTTTTTTGTCATTTGTTTTCTTCTTCTTGTTCTTTTTCATCTTATTCTTCTCCTCTTACTTCTTTTTCAACATCTTTTTTCTCCTTCTCCTTCCTCTCCTTCTTCTTTTTCTACTTCTTCTTCAACTACATCTTCCTCTTTTTCTTCTTCTTCTTCTTCTTCTTCTTCTTCTTCGTATTCTGCTTCTAGTTCTTCATCTCTTCTTCTTCTTCTTCTTCTTCCTTTTCTTCTTCTTCTTCTTCTTTTCTTTCATCTGCTTCTTCTTCTGCTTTGTCTTTGTCATCTTCTTCTTCTTCTTCTTTTTCTTCTACTTCTTCATCGCCTTCTTCTTCTACTTCTTCTTCTTCTTCTTCTTCTTTGTCTTCGACTCCTTCTTCTTCTTCTTCTTCTTCTTCTTCCTCTTCTTCTTCTTCTTCTTCTCCTCCTCCTCCTATTTCTTCTTCTCCATCTTCTTTCGCCTTCTTCTTCTGCTTCTTCTTCTTCATCTTCTTCTTTATCATCTTCTTCTTCTTCTTCATGGACTTGTTCTTCTTATTCTTCCCCTTCTTCTCCATCTACTTCCTCTATTTCTTCTTCTTCTTCTTCTTCTTTTTCCTCTTCTTCTTGTTCTTCATCATCTTCTTCTTCTAATTCTTCTTTTTCTTCTTCTTCTTCTTCTTTGTCTTCTTCTTTTTCTTCTTCTTCTAATTCTTCTTTTTCTTCTTCTTCTTCTTCTTCTTCTTCTTCTTCTTCTTTTTCTTCTTCTCCGTCTTCTTCTTCTTCTTCTTTGTCTTCTTCTTCTTTTTTTATTCTTCTTCTTCATCTTTTTCTTCTTCTTCTTCTTTTTCTTCTTCTTCTTATTCTTCTTCTCCTCCTCCACCTTTTCTTTCTTCCCCTTCTTCTCTTTCGTCTTCTTTTTTTCTTATTCTTCCTCTTCTCCTTCTTCTTCTTCTCCCTCTTCTTCTACTTATACTTCTACTACAACTACTACAATAGCTTCTTCTTTTACTTCTTCTTCATCTTCTTCTCCTTCTCATTCTCGTTCTTCCTCTTTTCTTCTTCCTCTTCTTCTTCTTCTTCATATACTTCTTCTTCTTCTTCTTCTATGTTTTTGGCTTCTTCTTCTTCTTCATTGTCTTCTTCATCTTCTGCTTCTTCTTCTTCTTCTTCTTCTTCTTCACCACCTCCATCTTCTTTCTTCTTCTTCTTCTTTGTCTTCATCTACTTTTTCTCCTTCATCTTCTTCTTCTTCCTCTTCTTCTTTGTCTTCTTCTTCCTTTTATTCTTCTTCTTCGTCTATTTCTTCTTCTTCCTTTTCTTCTTCTTCTTCTTTGTTTTTGTCTTCTTCTTTTTCTTCTTCTTCTTCTTCCTCGTCTTCTTCTTTTTTGTCATTTGTTTTCTTCTTCTTATTCTTTTTCATCTTATTCTTCTCCTCCTACTTCTTTTTCAACATCTTTTTCTCCTTCTCCTTCCTCTCCTTCTTCTTTTTCTACTTCTTCTTCAACTACATCTTCCTCTTTTTCTTCTTCTTCTTCTTCTTCTTCTTCTTCGTATTCTGCTTCTAGTTCTTCATCTCTTCTTCTTCTTCTTCTTCCTTTTCTTCTTCTTCTTCTTCTTTTCTTTCATCTACTTCTTCTTCTGCTTTGTCTTTGTCATCTTCTTCTTCTTCTTCTTTTTCTTCTACTTCTTCATCGCCTTCTTCTTCTACTTCTTCTTCTTCTTCTTCTTTGTCTTCAACTCCTTCTTCTTCTTCTTCTTCTCCTCCTCCTCCTATTTCTTCTTCTCCATCTTCTTTCGCCTTCTTCTTCTGCTTCTTCTTCTTCATCTTCTTCTTTATCATCATCTTCTTCTTCTTCATGGACTTGTTCTTCTTATTCTTCTCCTTCTTCTACTTCTCCATCTACTTCTTCTATTTCTTCTTCTTCATCTTCTTTTTCCTCTTCTTCTTGTTCTTCATCATCTTCTTCTTCTAATTCTTCTTTTTCTTCTTCTTCTTCTTCTTTGTCTTCTTATTTTTCTCCCAGTTCATCTTCTTATTCTTCTTCAATCTTTGTCTTCTTCTTCTTTGCTTTCTTCTTCTTCTTCTTCATGTTCTTGTTCTTCTTTCTCCTCATCATCATCATCATCATCCATACTCTTCTCCTTCTTCTTCTTCTTCTTCTGCTTCTTCTTCTTCCTTTTGTTCTTCTTCTTCTTTTCCTCTTTGTCTTCTTCTTCTTCTTCTTCTTCTCCTCCTCCTTCTTTTCCTTCTTCTTCTTCATCTTCTACTTGTTCTTTTCTTCTTCTTCTTCTTTGTCTTCTTGTTTATCTCTTTCTTCTTCTTCTTCTTCATTCACTTCATCTTCTTCTTCTTTTTCTTCTTCTTTGACTTCTTTCTCTTCTTTTTTTTCTTCTTCTCCTTTTCTTTCTGTTCATCATCTTCTTCTTCTTCTTCATTTTCTTCTTTTTCTTGTTCTTCTTCTTCTTTGTCTTCTTCTTCTTCTTCATCTTTTTCTTCTTCTTCTTCATCTTCTTCTTTTTCTTCCTCTTCTTCGTCATCTTCTTCTTCTACTTCCTCTCCTTCTCCATCTTCTCCTTCTTTTTCTTCTTTTTCTTCGTCATCATCTTCTTCTTCTATTACTTTTTCTTCTTCTTCTTCTTCTTCTTCTTCTTCTTCCTCTTCTTCTTCTTCTTTGACTTTTTGTTTTTCTTCTTCTTCTTCTACTTATTCTTCCTCTTCTTCATACTCCACTTCTTTGTCTTCCTCATCTCCGTCTCTTCTTCCTCTACTTATTATTATTATTATTATTATTATTATTATTATTATTATTATTATTATTCTTCTTCCTCTTCTTCTTCTAATACTTCTTCTTCTACTTTTTCTTCTTCTTCTTTTACTTCTTCTTGTTTTCTTCTTCTTCTTCTTCTTCTTCTTTTTCTTCTTCTCCTTCTTCTTCTTCCTCTTCTTCTTAATCTTCTTCTTCATTGTCTTCTTTTTCTTCTTCTTCTTCTTCTTCTCCTTCATCTTCTATTACATCTTCTTCTACTACTTCTTTGTCTTAAGTCGTCTTCTTGTTCTTCTATGTCTTGTTTTTCTTCTTTTGCTTCTTCTTCTAGTTCTTATCATTCTTCTTCTCCTTCTTCTTCTTCTCCTTCTTTTTATTCTACTTGTTCATCTCCTTCTTCTACTTCTACTTCTCCTTCCTCTTCTTGATCTTCTTCTCCTCCTACTTCTTGTTCTTATACTTCTTCTTCTTGTTTCTCTTCTTCTTCTTCTTCTTCTTCCTCTTCTTCTTCTTCTTCTCCATCTTCTCTTTCTTCTTCTACATCTTCTTCTTTTTCTTCTTCTTCGTCTACTACTACTTCTTTTTGTTCATCTTCTTGCTCTTTTATTTCTTCGTCTTTTTCTTCTCCTTCTTCTTCTTCTTCTTCTACTTCCTCCACCTCTTCTTCTTCTTCTTCTTCGTCTATTTCTTCTCCTTCTTCTTCTTCTTCTTCTCCTTCTTCTTCTTCTTCTCCTTCTTCTTCTTCTTCTCCTCCTTCTTCTCCTCATCCTTCTTCTTCTTCTTCTTCTTCTCCCTCTTCTTCTCCTCCTCCTCCTCCTCCTCCCCCTCCATCTTCTTCTTCTCTTCTTCTTCTTATTTTTCTTCTTCTTCTTCCTCTTCTCCTTTTTATTCTTCTTCCTATTCTTCTTCTTCATCATCATCATCTTCTTCCTATTCTTCTTCTTCTTCTTCTTCTACTTCATCTTCACCTCCTTCCTATTATTCTTCTTCTTCCTCTTATTCTTCTTTTTATTGTTCTTTTTCTCCTTCTTCTTCTTCTTCTTCTTCTTCTTCTTCTTCTTCTTCCGCTACTTCTTCTTCTTCATTTTCTTCTTCTTCTTCGTAGTCTTTTTGTTCTACTTCTTCTTCTTCTTCTTGTTCTTCTTCCTCTTCTTTTTCTTCCTCTTCGTCTTCTTCTCCTTCTTCTTCTTCTTGTTCTTCTTCCTCTTCTTTTTCTTCCTCTTCGTCTTCTTCTCCTTCTTCTTCTTCTTTGTGTATTCTTCTTCTTCATGTTCTTCTTCTTATTCATTTTCTCCTTGTTCTTCTTCTTCTTCCTCTTCTTCTTCTTCTTCTTCATTTCCTCCTTCTTCTTATCCTTCTTCATCTTATTCTTCTTCTTCTTCTTCCCAATGCTTTTTTTTCTTTTTATTCATCTTCTTACCCTTCTTTTTCTTCTTCTTCTTCTTCTTCTTCTTCTTGTTCTTCTTCTTCTTCATCGTCTTCTTGTCTTTGTCTTCTTCTTCTTTTTATTCTTTTTCTTTGTCTTCTTGTTTGCCTTCTTCTTCTTCTTTTTCTTCATCTTTTACTTTTTCTACTTCTTTGAATTCTTCTTCTTCTTCTCCTTTTTCCCCTCCTTCTTCTTCTTCTTCCTCTTCTTCTACTCTTTCTTCTTATTCTTCTTCATCTTCGCCTTCTTCATCTTCATCTTCTTCTTCTTCTTTTCCTTCTTCTTCTTCTTCATTTTCTTCTACTTCTTCCTCTTCTTCGTCTTCTTCATCTTCTTCATCTTCTGCTTCATCTTCTTCTTCTTCTTCTTCATCGTCTTCTCCTTCTCACTTCTCTTTTTCTTCTTCTTCATCTTCCTGCCCTTCAACTGCTTCTTGTTGTTCTTCTTCTCCTTCTTCTTATCCTTATTAATCTTCTTCTTCTTCTTCTTCTTTGTCTTCTTCCTCCTCTTCTTGTCTGTCATCTTCTTGTTTGTCTTCCTCTTACTTTTCTACTCTTTCTTCTTCTTCTTCTTCTTCTTCTTCTTCTTCTTCTTTGTCTACAACATCTTCTTCTTGTTCTTTTTTTCTTCTTCTTCTCCTTCGGCTTCCTCATCTTCATCTTCCTCTTCTTCATCTTCTTCTTCCACTTCTTCATCTCCTTCTTCTTCGTCTTCGTCTGCATCTACTTCATCTTTTTATTCATCATCGTCTTCTACTTCTTTGCCCCTTCCTTGTTCATCTTTCTCTACTTCTTCTTCTTCTTCTTCGTTTACTTCTTCTTGTTCCCCTTCTCCTTCTACTTCTTGTACTTCTTCTTCTTCTCCTTCTTTTTCTTCTTCTCCTTGTTTTTCTTCTTCTTCTTCTTTTCTTCTTCTGCATCCTCTTCTTCATCTTCTCCTTCTTCTTCTTCCCTTTCTCCTTCTTCTCCTTCATTTCTTCTTCTGCTTCTTGTTCTCCAACTTTGCCTTCTTCTTCTTCTTCTTCTTCTTCTTCATCTTCTTCTTCTTCTTCTCCTTTTTCTTCTTTGTCTTTTTCTTCTTCTTCTTCTTTGTCTTCTTCTTCTTATTCTTCTTCTTCATCTTCTTCTTGATCATACTCTTCTTCTTGTTCTTGTTCTTCTTCTTTTGCTTCATCTCTCCTTCTTCTTCTTTCTCTTCCTCCACTTCTTGTTCGTCTTCTTCTTCATCTTGTTCCCCTTGTTCTTCGTGCTCATCGTCTTCTTCCTCTACTTCTACATCTTCATCTTCTTCTTATTTTTCTTAATCCTCTTCCTCTTCTTTGACTTCTTCTTCTTCTTCTTCTCCTTCTTCTACTTCTTCTTCTTCTACCTCTTCATCTTCATCTTCCTCTTCTTCTTCTTCTTCTTCTTCTTCTCCTTGTCCTTCTTCTTCATCTTCTTCTTCTTCCTCCTCTTCTTCTTCTTCTTCTTCTTGTTTGTCTTCTCCTTCTTCATCTTCTTCTACTTCTTCTTCTTATTCTTTTTCTTTGTCTTCTTCCTCATCATCATCTTCTTCATCTTCTTCTTCTTCTTCTTCTTTTTCATCTTCATTGTCTTCTTCTTTCTTCTTTTTCCTCTAATTCTTATTCTTCTTCTTCTTTTTCTACTTCTTCTTCTTTGTCTTCTACTTCTTCTTCTTCTTCTTCTTCTTCATCTTCATCTTCTTCTTTTCTTCTTCTTCTTCTTTGTCTTCTTCTTGATCTTCTTCTTCTTCTTCTTCTTCTTCTTCTGCTTTGTCTTCTTCTTTTACATCTTCCCCTTCTTCACCTTCCACTTTCTCTTCTTCGTCTTCTATCTTTTCGACTTCTTCTCCATCTTCTTCTTCTTATTATTATTCTTATAATTTTCATTATTATTTTTATTATTCCTCTTCTACACCTCCTACTTCTTCTTCTTCTTTTTCTTCTTCTTCTTCTTTTACTTCTTCTTCTTCATCTTCGTCTTCTTCTTCTTCTTCTTTCTCTTCTTGTTCTTCCTTCTCTTCTTCTTCTTTTTCTTCCTCTACTTCTACGTCTTCTTCATCTTCTTCTTCTTGTTCTTCATCTCCTTCTTCTTCATCTTCTTCTTCATTTTCTTCTACCTCTTCTCGTTCTTCTTCTTCTTCTTCTTCTTCTACTTCTTCTTCTTCTTCGTTTTCTTTTTCTTCTTCAAATTCTTCTTCATCATCGTCATCATAATCATCATCTTCTTCTTGTTCTTTTTCTTCTTCTTCTTTAACTTCTTCGTCATCTTCTTCTCCTTCTT
>JAIUJO010003110.1:15000-20000 GCA_023846275.1 Vanilla planifolia
TCTTCTTCTTTAACTCCTTTAACTTCTTCTTCTTTAACTTCTTCTTCCTCTTCATCTTCTTCTTCTACCTTTTCCTCATCCTCTTCTTCTTCCTCCTCCTCCACCACTTCTTCTTCCTCCTCTTCTTCTTCTTCCTCTTCTTCTCCTCCCCCTCCTCCTCCACCTTATTCTTCTTCCTCTTCTTCTTCTCGATCTCCTTTTTCTTCTCCTTATACTTCTTCTTCTACTTCTACTTCTACTTCTTCTCCTTCTTCTTCTCCTTCTTCTCCTTCTTTGTCTTCTTCTTCTTCTTCTTCTTCTTCATCTTCTGTTTGCTCTTCTACATCATAATCATCTTTTTATTCTTCTTCCTCTTCTTCTTTTTTCCCATCTTCTACTCTTTCTTCCACTTCTACTTCTTCTTCTTTTTCTTCCACTTCTTCCTCCTCTTCTTCTTCTTCTCCTCCTCCACTTCCACCACCTTCTTCTTCTTCTTCTTCTTCTTCTTTCTTCTTCTTCTTCTTCTATTTCTTCTAATTCTTCTACTTCTACTTCTTCTTCTTCTTTAACTTCTTCTTTAACTTCTACTTTAACTTCTTCTTCTTCTTCATCTTCTTCTTCTTTCTCTTGTTCTTCTTCTTCTTCTTCTTCTATCTCTACCTCTTCTTCTTCTTCTTATTTTTCCTATCCCCATCTTTTTCTTCTTCTTTCTCTTTATTCTTGTTCTTCTTCTTCTTCTTCTTCTTCTTCTTCTTCTTGTTCATCTTCTTCTTCTTCTTCTCCTTCTTCTTCTTTGGCTTCTTCTTCATAATCTTCTTCATCATCTTTGCCTTCTTCTTCTTCTTCTTGTTCTCCATCTTTTTCTTCTACTTATTCCTCTTCTTCTTCTCATTCTTCTTTTTCTTCTTCCTCCTCTTCTTCTACTTCTTCTTCCTCTTGTTCCTCTTCTAATTCTTCCTATTCTTAAAATTCTTCTTCTTCTTCTACTTCCTCTTCTTCTCCTTCTCCATCTTCTTCTTCAACATCTTCACCTTCTTCTTTTCCTTCTTCTCCTTCTCTTCTTCTTCTACTTCTTCTTTTTCTACTTCTTCTTCTTCTGCTAATCCTTCATGTTCCTAAAATTCTTCTTCTTACTATTCTTTTTCTTCCTCTTCTTCTTCGTCGCCATCTTCTTCTTCTTCTTCTTCTTCTTCTTCTCCTAACTCTTCTTTTTCTTCTTCTTCCTCATCTTCTTCTTCTTCTTCTTCTTCTTCTCTTTACTCTTCTTCTCCTTCTTCATTTTATTTTTCGTATTCTTCATCCATTTCACCCTCTTCTTCTTCTTCTTCTTCAACTTCTTCTTTCTTCTTCTTCCTCCTCCTCTTCATTTTTCTATTCTTCCTCTTCCTCCTCTTCTTTTTCTTCTACTTCTTCTTCTTCGACTTTTTCTTCTTGGTCTTTTTCTTCTTCTTCTTCTTCTTCTTCTTCTTCTTCTTCTGCTTCTTCTTTTAATGCTTCCTCTCCTTCTTCTTATTCTTGTTTTTCATATTTTCTGTTTTCTTTTTCTATTTCATTGTCATCATTTTCTTCTTCTTCTTCTTCTTCTTCTTCTTTCGCATCCTACTCCTCCTGTTCCTTTTCTTCCTCTTCTTCTTCTTCACCTTCTTCCACTTCTTTTTTTGTCTTCTTTTCCTTCTTCTTCTTCTTCTACTTCTTCTTCTTATTCTTATCCTTCTTCTTCTTCTTCTTCCTCCTCCTCCTCCTCTTCTTCTTCTTTTTCATCTTCTTCTTTTTATTCTTCTTCTTTACCTTCTTCTTGTTCATCATCTTCCTCTTCTCCTCCTTCTTGTTCTTCTTCTTCTTCCTCTTTAACTTCTTCTTCTTCTTCTTCTTCTTCTTCTTCTTCATCTTCTTCTTTTTATACTTCTTCTTCTTCTACTTCCTCAACTTTTAATTCTTCTTCTTCTTCTTCTTTATTTTCCATTTCCTTTTCCTCTTATTCTTATTCTTTTTCTTTATCTTCTCCTTCTTCTTCTTCTTCTTTTTATTCAGCTTCTTCTTTTTCTTCTTCTTCTTTTGCATCATCAATATCTTCTTCTTCTTCTTCGCTTTCTTCTTCTTCTTCTTCTACTTCTTCTGCTTTTTCTTCTTGTTATTCTTCTTCTTCTTCTTCATCATCATCTTCTTCTTCTACTTCTTCTTCTTCTTCTTTGTCTGCTTCTTCTTCTTCCTCATCATCATCTTCTTCTTCTTTTTCTTCTTCTTCTTCTTCTAATTCTTCTTCAACATCGTCATCTTCTTCTTGTTCTTCTTCTACTTCATCTCTTTCTAGTTCTTCTTCTTCTTCTTCCACTTCTTCTTCTTCTTCTACTTCTCCTTCTTCTTCTTCTTCTTCTCCTTCTTCTTCTTCTTCTTCTTCTTTAGCTTCTTCTACTTCTCTTCTTCTTCGTTTTCTTCTTTTTCTACTTCTTCTTATTCTCCCTCAACTTCTTCTTCTTCTACATCTTCTTTTACTTCTTGTCCTACTTCAGCTTCTTCTTCTTCTTTGCCTCCTTCTTCTTCTACTTCTTCCCCTACTTCGTCTCCTTCTTCTCATTATTTGTCCTCTTCTTCTTCTTCTTCTTCTACTTCTTCTCTTTCTTCTTCTCTTGCTTCTTCTTCTTTCTCTTCTTTTTCATCTTCTTCTTCTCCTTCTTCCACTTCTTCTGCTTCTTTTTCTTCTTCTTCTTCTTCTTCTTCTTCTTCTTCTTCTTTCTCTTCTTCTTCTTCTTCTTCTTCTCATCCTCCTCCTTCTCCTTCTTCTTCTTCTTCTTCTTCTTCTTTCAACTTCTTCTTCTTCAACTTTTTCTTCTTCTTTTCCTTCTTCATCTTCTTCTTCTCCTCTTTTTTCTTCTTCTTAAACTTCTTCTTCTCTAAATTCTTCTTCTTCATCACCGTCTTCTTCTACCTCTTCCTCCTCTTCCTCTTCTTCTTCACCTTCTCCTCCTGCTCTTCCTTCTCTTCTTCTCTATCTTCTTCTTGTTCTTGTTCTTCTTCTTCTGCTCCTCCTTCTTCTTTTTCTTCTCCTTATTCTTCTTCTTCTTCTTCTTTTTCTTCTTCTTCTTCTTCTTCCTCTACCTCCACTTCTTCTTCTTCTTCTTCTTCTTCTTCTTCATCTTCTACTCCTACTTTTTCTTCTTCTCCTTGATCTTTTTCTTCTTTTTCTCCTTCTTCTTCTTCTTCTTTTTCTTCTTCTACTTCTTGTTCTTCTTCCTTATCTTCTTCTTCATCCTCTTCTTCTTCTTCTTCTTCTTCTTCCACTTCTTCTTCATCTTCTCCTTCTTCTACTTCACCTTCTTATTCTTCTCTTACTTCTTCTCCTTCTTTTTCTTCTTCCTCTTCTTCTTCTTCTTCATTTTCTTTTTAATCATCATCATCATCTTCTTCTTCTTCTTCATCTTCTTCTTCTACTTCTTCTTCTTCTTATTCTTCCCCAACTTCTCCTTCTTCTTCTTCTTCTTCTTCTTCCACTCCTTCTACTTCTTCTTCTTCTTCTTCTTCTTCTCCTCCTCCTCCTCCTCCTCCTCCTCCTTCTCCTTCTCCTTCTTCTTCTTGTTCTTCTTCTCCTTCTTTTTTCTACTTCTTCTTCTTCATCTTCTTCATCTTCTTGTCCTTCTACATCTTCTTCTTCTCCTTCTTCTCCTTCTTCTTCTTCATCTTTAACTTCTTCTTCTTTAAATTCTTCTTCTTGATCATCTTCTTCTTCCTCTTCTTCTTCTTCTTCTTCTTCTTCTACCTCTTCCTCTTCTTCTTCTTCTTCCTCCTCCCCTCCTCCTCTTCCTCATCTTCTTCTCCATCTTCTTCTTCTTCTTCTTCTTCTTCTTCTTCTTCTCCTTCTCCTTTTTGTTCTCCTTATTCTTCTTCTTCTTCCTCTACCTCCACTTCTTCTTCTTTATCCTCTTCTTCTTCTTCTTCTTCTCCTTCTTCTCCTTTTTCTTCTTCTCCTTGTATTCCTTCTTCTCCTTCTCCTTCTTCTTCTTCTTCTTCTTCTTCTTCTTCTTCTTCTTCTTCTACTTCTTCTTCTTCTTCTTCTTCTTCTTCCTCATCTTCTTCTTCTTCCTCCACTTCTTCTTCTTTTTCTCCTTCTCCTTCTTCTTCTTCACCTTGTTCTTCTTCTCTTACTTCTCCCTCTTTTTCTTCTTCCTCTTCTTCTTCTTCTTCTTCTTCTTCTTTCACTTCTTCTTTGTCTTCCTCTTCTTCTTCTTGTTCTTCTTCTTCTTCTTCTTCTTCCTCAACTTCTTCTACTTCCTCCACTTCTTCTTTTTTCTCCTTCTCCTTCTTCTTCTTCACCTTCTTCTTCTCTTGCTTCTCCCTCTTTTTCTTCTTCCTCTTCTTCTTCTTCTTCTTTTTCTTCTTCATCTTCTTCTTCATCATCATCTTCTTCTTCTTCTTATTCTTCCCCAACTTCTTCTAGTTCTTGTTCTTCTTCTTCTTCTTCTTCTTCTTTATCTTCTTCTACTTCTTCTTCTCCTTCTTCTTCTTCTTCTTCTTCTTCTTCTTCTCCTTTGATTTCTCCTTCTTCTTCTTCTTCTTCTTCTCCATCTTCTTCTTCTTCTTCTTCTTCAAAATCTTCATCATCATCATCATCTTATTATTATTATTATTATTATTGTTTTTCCATTTCTTCTTCTTCTTCTTCTTCAAAAACTTCCTCATCATCATCATCTTCTTCTTCTTGTACTTCATCTTCTACTTCTCTTATTTCTTCTTCCTCATCTTCTTCTTCTATTTCTTGTTCTTCTTCTTCTTCTCCTTATTCTTCTTCTTCTACTTTTTATTCTTCTTCGTCTTCTTCTTGTTATTCTTCTTTCTTTTCTTCTTCTTTCTTCTTTCTTCTTCTTCTTCTTCTTCTTCTTCCTTAACTTCTTCTTCTTTACCTTCTTCTTCTTCTTCTTCTTCCTCTTCCTCCTCTCTCCTTCTTCCTCCTCTTCTACTTCTTCTTTTTCTTCTTTTTCTTCTTCTTCTTCTTCTCATTGTTCTACTTCTGCTACTTCTTTTTCTTT
>JAIUJO010003110.1:25000-27500 GCA_023846275.1 Vanilla planifolia
GCTTCGTCTTCTGCTTCTTCTTCTTCTTCTTTTTCTTCTTTGTCTACTTGTTCTTCTTCTTCTACTTCTTCTTTTTCTTCTTTTCCTTCTTCCTATTCTTCTTCTTCTTCTTCTTCTTCATCATCTTCTTCTTCTACTTCTACTTTTTGTTCTTCTTTTTCTTCTTCTTCTTCTTCCTCCTTCTCCACTTCTTTTTCTTGTTCTTCTTCTTCTTCTTCTTCTTCTTCCTCTTCCTCTTCTTCTACTTTTTCTTATTCTTCTTCTTCTTCTTCTTCATCTTCTTCTTCTTCTTTTTGCTCTTCTTGTACTTCTTGTTCTTCTTCTTCTTCTTTTTATTCTTCTTCTTCTTTTTTTTCTTCTTCTTCTTATTCTTCCTCTTCTTCTTCCTCAACATCTTCTTCTTCTTGTCCTCCTTCTTCTTCTTTGTTTACTTCTTCTTCTCCTTCTTCTTCTTCTATTTCCTCTTCTTCTTCTTCTTTGCCTTCTTCTTCTTCTTCTCCTTTGTTCTTCTTCTTCTTCTTCTTTCTTCTTCTTTGTCATCTTCTTCTTCTTCTTCTTCTTCTACTTCTACTTCTTCATCTTCCTCTTCTATTTATTCTTCTCTATTTCTTCTTCTTCTTCCTCTTCTTCGTCTTCTTCTTCTCCTTCTTCTTCTTCTTCTTCTTCTTCCCTCGTCTTCATGTTCTTCCTGTTCTTCTTCTTCTTCTTCTTCTTCTTCTTTTCTATTTCTTCTTCTTCTCTTCTTCCTCATCTTTTTCTTCTTCTTCTTCTTCTTATTGTTCTCCCTCATTTTCTTCCTCTTCTGCTTCTTCTCCTTCTTCCTCATCTTCTACTACTTCTTCTTCTTCGTCATCTCATTCCTCTTCTACTACTACTTCATCTCTTACTTCTTCTTGTTCTCCTTCTTCTTCTCCTTCTTCTCCATTCTCTTCCTCTTCTCTTTTGCCTTCTTCTTCTTCTACTTCTTCTTCTTCTTCATCTTCATCTTCTTTTTGTTATTCTTCTTCATCATCATCGTCTTCTACTTCTTCTATTTCTTGTTCTTGTTCTTCTTTTTCTTCTTCTTCTCTTTCTTCTTCGAATTATTATGCTTCTTCTTTTTCTTCTTCTTCTTCTTCTTCTTTCTCATCTTCTGCTTCTTCTTCTTCTTCTTCTTCTTCTCCTCCTCCTCCTCCTCCTAATCCTCTTCGTGCTCCTCCCCCTTCTTCTTCTTATTCTTCTTCTTCTTCTCCCACTTCTTCTTCTTCTTCTTTCAACTTCTTTTTCTCCTTCTTCTTCTTCTTCTTGTACTTCTTCTTCTTCTTCTTCTTCTTTAACTTTTTGTTTTTTAACGTCTTCTTCTACATCATCTTCTTCTTCCTCTTCTTCTTCTTCTTCTTCTCTTCTTCTTCTTCTTCTTCAACTTCAACTTCTTCTTCTACCTCTCCCACTTCTTCTTCTTATTCTTCAACTTCTCTTCCTTCTCCTTCTTCTCCTTCTTCTTCTTTTTTTTCTTCTTCTCCTTCTCCTTTTTCTTCTCATTACTGTTGTCCTTCTTCTGCTTCTTCTTCCTCTACATCCACTTTTTCATCATCTTCTTCTTCTTCTTCTTATTCTTCTTATTCTTCTTCTTCTCCTCCTTCCTTTTCTTCTTCTTTTTCTTCTTCTTCTTCTTCGTGCTCTTATTGTCTTCTTCTTCCTCCTCCTCTTCTACTTCTACTTCTTTTTCTTCTTCAACTTCTTCTTCTTCTTCACCTCCTCCTTTTTATTATTATTTTTCTTCTTCTTCTTCGTCTTCTTCTTCTTCTTCTTCTTCTTTTTCCTCTACTTTTCTTCTTCCTCTTCTTCTTTTTCTTCTTCATCTTCTTCTTCTTCTTCCACATCCTCTTCTTCTTCTTCTTCTTCTTCTTCTTGTTCTTTTTCCTTCGCCTTCTTATTCTCCTTCTTATTCTTCTTCTTCTACATCCTATTCTTCCTCTTCTTCTTCTTCTTTTTCTTCTTCTTCTTCTTCTCCTTCTTCTTCCTCCTCCTCCTCATCCTCCCCTTCTTTTACTTCTTCTTCTTCTTCTTCTTTTTCCTCTTCCTCTTCTTCTCATTCTTCTTCATCTTCTTCTTCTTCTTCTAATACTTCTTTTTCTTCTTGTTCTTGTTCTTGTTACATTTCTTTTTCTTCTTCTTCTTCCTGTTCTTCTTCTTGTTCTTCTTCTTCTTCCTCCTCTTCTTCTTCTTCACCTTCTTCTACTTCGTCTTCTCCTCCTTCTCCTTCTCCTTCTTCTTCTTATTATTCATTTTCCTTTTCTTTGACTTCTTCTCTTTCTTCTTTTTCTTGTTATTATTATTCTAGTTCTTTTTCATCTTCTTCTTCTTCTTCTTCTTTTTCTACTTCTTCTTCTTCATCTTCGTCCTCTTCCACCTCCTCTACTACTTCTTCCTTTTCTTGTTCTTCCTCTTCTTCTTCTTCTTCTTCTTCTTCATTTCCTTCTTGTTTGTCTCCTTCTACTTCTTTTTCTTCTTCTTCTAC
>JAIUJO010003110.1:50000-52500 GCA_023846275.1 Vanilla planifolia
CTTCTTCTTCTTCTTTTTCTTCTTCTACTTCTTCTTCTTCTTCTTCTACTTCTTATTCCTCTTTCTCTTCCTCTTCTTCTTCTTCTTCTTCTTCTTTCTTCTTCTTCCCCTTCTTCTTCTTCTTCTTCCTCTTCTTCTTCTTCTTCTTCTTCTTCTTCTACTCCTCCTTCTACCTCTTCTCCTTTCTCTTCTTGTTCTTGCTCAACTTGTTCAACTTCTTTGCCTTCTTCCACTTCTTCCTTTTCTTCTATTTCTTCTTCTTCTTCTCCTCCTACTTCTTTTTCTTCTTTCACTTCTTCTTCTACTTTTTCTCCCTTTTCTCCTTCCTTTTCTTCTCCTTCTTCAACTCCTCCATCTTCTACTTCTACTTCCTCTTCTTCTTCTTCATCTTCAACTTCTTCTGCTTCTTCTTCCTCTTCCTTCTCCATCTTCTTCTTCATCCTCTTCTTCTTCTTCTTATTCTATTACTACATTTTAATTTTATTCTTCTTCTTCTCCTACTACTTCTTCTTCTTCTTCGTCTTCTTATTCTCCTACTTCTTCCTCTTCTATCCTTCTTCTTCTTTTTCTGCTTGTTCTTCTTATTCTTCTTGTTCTTCTTCCTCCACCTCCCATTCTTCTTCTTCTTCATTTTCTTTTTCTTCTTCTTCTTCTTCTAATTCTTCTTCTTCCTCTTCTTCTTCTTCTTCTTCTTCTTCCACCTCTTCTTCTTCTTTTTCCTCTTCTTCTTCTTCTTCTTCTTCTTCTTCTTCTTCTCCCTCTTCTTCTACTTCTTTTTCTTCTTATTTTTCTTCTTCTTCTTCTTCTTCTTGTTCCTCTTCCTCTTCTTCATCCTCTTTTTGTTCTTCTTCCTCATCTTCTCGTTCGTTTTTTTCTTCTTTTTCTTCTTCTTCTTCTTCTTCTTCTTCTTCTGTGTTTTCTTGTTCTTCTAGTTCTTCTTCTTCTTCTTCTTTTCCTTCTTTGTCTTCTTCTTCTTCTTCTTCTTCTTCTTCTTCTTCTTCTACCTCCTCCTCCACTTCTCCTTCCTTTTCTTCTTCTCCTTCTTCTACTTTTTCTCCCTCTTCACCTTCCTTTTCTTCTCCTTCTTCAACTCCTTCTTCTTCTTCTACTTCTTCTTCATCATCTTCTTCTTCTTCTTCCTCCTCTTCCTTCTACATCTTCTTCTTCATCCTCTTCTTCTTCTTCTAATTCTATTACTACTTTTTAATTCTATTCTTCTTCTTCTCCTACTACTTCTTCTTCTTCTTTGTCTTCTTATTCTCCAACTTCTTCCTCTTCTCCTTCTTCTTCTTCTTTTTCTACTTGTTCTTCTTATTCTTCTTGTTCTTCTTCCTCCACCTCCCATTCTTCTTCTTCTTCTTCTCTGCCTTCTTCTTCTTTTTTTCTTTTTCTTCTTCTTCTTCTTCTTCTTCTAATTCTTCTTCTTCCTCTTCTTCTTCTTCTTCTTCTCCATCCTCTTCTTCTTCTTCTTATTCTTCTTCTTCGTCTTCTTTGTCTTCTTCTTCTTCTGCATCTTCTTCTTCTTCTTCTTCTTCTTCGGCTTCTTCTTCGTCTGCTTCTTCTTCTTCTTCTTCTTCTTCTTCTGCTTCTTCTTATTCTTCTTCTTCTTCTTCTTCTTCTTCTTTTTCTTCTTCTTCTTCTTCTTCGTCGTCTTTTTCTTCTTGTTCTTCTTCTACTTCTACTTCTTGTTTGACTATGTCTTCTTCTTTATATTATTATTATTATTCTTATTCTTCTTCGCTTCTTCTTCTTCTTCGTTTTCTTTCTATTCTTCTTCTTCTTCTTCATCTTCCTCATTTTCCTCTTCCTCCTCTTCCTATTCTTTCTCTTCTTCCTCTTTTTTCTCTTCTTCTTCTTCTTCCTCATTTTCTTTGTCTTCTTCTTCATCATCTTCTTCTTCTTAAGCATCTTCTTTTTCTTCATCATCTTCTTCTTCTTCTACTACTTCTTTTTCTTCTTCTACTTCTTCTTCTTCTTCTTCTTCTTCTTCTTCTACTGCTTCTACTTCTACTTTTTCTTCTACTTCTTCTTCTTGTTCTTCTTCTTCTTCTCCTTATTCATCTTCTTATTTGCCTTTTTCTTCTTCTTCTTCTTCATCATCTTCATCTACTTCATCCTCTACTTATTCATCTTCTTCTTCTTCTTCGTCTTCTTCTTCTTCAACTTCTTCTTTATCTTTTTCTTCTTCTTCTTTGACTTCTTCATCCCCTTCTTCTTCTTCATCTTCTTCATCTTCTTCTTCTTCTTCTACTTCTACTTATTCTTCTTATTTTTCTTCTTCTTCTTCTACTTCTTAATCTTCTTATTCTTCTTTGCCTTCGTCTTCTTCAATTTCTTTTTTATCTTCTTCTTCTTCTTCTTCTTCTTCTTCTACTTCTTCTTCTTCTCCTTGTTATTCTATTTCTTTTTCTTCTTTATCTTCCTCTTCCACTTCTTCTTCCACTTATTCTTTTTCTTCTTCTTCTTCTTCTTCTTCTTTACCTTCCTCTTTCCCTTCTTC
>JAIUJO010003001.1:7500-10000 GCA_023846275.1 Vanilla planifolia
TGAAGAAGAAGAAGAAGAAGATGTAGAAAAAGAACAAGGCAAAGAAGAAGAAGAAGAAGTAGAAGAAGATGAAGGAGAAGAAGAAGAATAAGAGAAGAAGAAGAAGAAGAAGAAGAAGAAGAGGAAGAGGAAGAAGAAGAGGAAGAGGAAGAAGAAGAAGAAGAAGAAGAAGTTAAAGAAGAAAAAGAAGAAGATGGATAAGAAGAAGATAATGAAGAAGAAGAAGAATTAAAAGTAGTAGTAGAAGAAGAAGAAGGTTTAGAAAAATAAGACAAAGATGATTATGAAGAAGAGCAACAAAAAGAAGAAGAAGAATAAGATTAAGAAGGAGGAGTACAAGAAGGAGGAGAAGAAGAAGTAGAAGATGAATGAAAAGAAGAAGACAAAGAAGAAGAAAAAGAAGAAGTAGAAGAAGAAGAAAAAAAAAGGAGGAAAAAAGAGAAGAAGTAGAAGAAGAAGTTGAAAAAGAAGAAGAAGAAGAAGAAGAAGAAAAAGCGAAAGAAGAAAAAGAGAAAGAAGAATATGAAGAAGAAGAAGAAGAAGAAAAAGAAGGTGAAGATGAAGATGAAGGAGAAGAAGAAAAAGAAGTAAAGGAAGAAGAAGAAGGAGAAGAAGACATACTATAAGAAGAAGAAGAAGAAGAACAAAATGGAGAGGAAGAAGAAGAAGAAGAAGAAGAAGAAGAAGAAGAAAAAGAAGTAGAAGATGAAGAAGAAGGTGAAGAACAAGTAGAAGAAGAAGAAGATGAACATAAGGAAGAAGCCAAAGAACAAAGAGAAGTAGAACAAGAAGAAGGAGAAGAAGTAGATGAAGAAGATGAAGAAGAAGAAGAAGAAGAAGAAGAATGAAGAAAAGAAGATGAAGTCGAAGGAGATCAAGAACAAGAGGAAGAAGAAGTAGAAGAAGAAAAAGAAGAAGAAGAAGGAGATGAAGTATAAGGAGAAGAAGAAGAAGAAGAAGAAGTACTAGTAGTAGTAATAGTACTAGTGGAATAAGAAGAAGAAGAAGAAGAAGAAAAAGATGAAGAAGGTGAAGAAGTAGATGAAGAAGATGAAGAAAAAGAAGATTAATATGAAGGAGAACAAGGAGGAGGAGAAGATGAAGAGAAAAAGAAGTAGTAGTAGAAGAAAAAGATCAAGAAGAAGAATAAGGAGAAGAAGAAGAACAAGAAAAAGTAGTAAAAGAAGAAGAAGTAGAAGTAAAAGAGGAAGAAGTTAGGAAGATGATGAAGAAGAAGAAGAAAGGAAGAAGAAGAAACGAGAAGAAGAAGAAGAAGATATGAAGAAGAAGAAGAAGAAGAAGAAAGAAGAAGATAAGAAGCAGAATAAGAATAAGAAGAAGAAGAAAAGAAACAACAAGAAGTAGATGATGATCATGTTGTAATAGTAGTAGTAGTAGAAGAAGAAGAAGAAGACAAAGAAGTAGGAGTAGTAGTTTAGTAGTAGTAGAAGAAGAAGAAGAAGATGAAGAATTAAGTGAAGGAGAAGAAGAAGTATTAGTAGAAGAAGAAGAAGAAGAAGAAGAAGATGATGATGAAGAAGAAGATGATCAAGTAAAAGGAGTAAAAGAAGATGAAGAAGAAGAAGAATAAGAACAAGAGAAAGATTAAGATGAGGAAGAAGAAGGAGAAGTTTTACAAGTAGCAGTAGTAGTAGTAGAAGAAGAAGAACAAGAAGAGGAAGAAGAAGAAGAAGAAGAAGAAGAAGAAAACATTCAAGGAGAGAAGAAGAAGAAGAAGAAGTAGAAGAAGAAGAAGAAGAACAAGAAAAACAAGAAGAACAAGAAGTATCAGAAGTAGTACAAGAAGAAGTAGAAGGGAAAAGAAGAAGAAGAAGAAAAAGAAGTAGAAGAATATAATGTAGAAGAAGAGCAAGAAGAAAAAGAAGAGAAAGAAGTAGAAGAAGAGAAAGGATAAAAAGTATACAAAGAAGAAGTGGAAGAAGTAGAAGAAGAAGAAAAAGAAGAAGAATAAGAAGCAATAGCAGTGGAAGAAGAAAAAGAAGAAGAAGGTGGAAAAGAAGGAGAAGAACAAGAAGAAAAATTAGAAAAAGTAGAACATGAAGAAGAGAAAGAATAAGAAGAAGAACAAAAAATAGAAGAAGAAGAAGTAGTAGTAGTAGTTGTTGTGGAAGATGAAGAAGAAGAAGAAGAAGTAGAAGTACAAGAAAAAGAAGAAGGAAAGAAGAACAAGAAGAAGAAGAAGAAGTAGAAGTACAAGAAGAAGAAGAAGGAAAGAAGAACAAGAAGAAGAAGAAGAAGATGATGATGAAAATTAAGTAGGAGAAGGAGAAGAAAAAGAGGAAGAAGAAGAAGGAGAAGAAAAAGAGGAAGAAGAAGAAGAAGAAGAAGAAAATAAACAATGAGAAGTTGAAGAAGAAGAAGAAGAAGATGAAGAAGTTGAAAAAGTAAATGCAAAATAAGAAGTGCAAGTAGTAGAAGAAGAATTAGAAGAAGAAGAAGGAGAGGAAGTAGAAGTAGTAAAAGAAGAACAAGAAGAAGA
>JAIUJO010003001.1:12500-15000 GCA_023846275.1 Vanilla planifolia
GATGGAGAAGAAGTAGTAGTAGAAGAATATGAAGAAGAAGAAGAACAAGAAGAGGAAGAAGAAGAACAAGAAGAGGAAGAAGAAAAAGAGAGTAAGTAGTAGAAGAAGAAGAAGAAGTAGAAGAAGAAGAAGTAAAAGAAGAACAAGGATAAAAAGTGTAAGAAGAAGAAGAAGAACAAGAAGAAAAGAAGAAGAAAAAGATAGAAAAGAAGAAGAAGAAGAAGAAGGAGAACAAGAAGAAGAAGAAAAGGAAGAACATGAAGAAGAAGAAGAAGAAGAGGAAGACGAGGTAGTAGTAGTAGAAGAAGAGGAAGAAGAAGTAGAAGAACAAGAAGAAGAAGAATGGAAGAAGTAGAAGAAGAAGAAGATGATGAAATAGAAGGAGAAGAAGAAGAAGAAGATAAGGAATAAGGAGAAGATGTGGAAGAAGAAGAAGAAGAAGACAAAAAATTAGAAGTTGGAAATGTAGATGCATAATGAGATGGGCAAGCAGAAGAAGAAGAATTTGAAAATGATGAAGAAGAAAAAAAAGAAGGAAAAGAAGAAGAAGAAGAAGAAGAAGAAGATGAAGAAGAATAGAAGTAGTAGAAGAAGAAGAAGAAGAAGAAGGGGAAGATGATGAAAAAGAAAAAGAACAAGGAGAAGATGATGAAGAAGAAGAAAAAGAAGAAGAGGAAGAAGAACTAGAAAAGGAAGATGTAGAAGAAGAAGTAGTAGTAGTAGTAGCCTTAGTAGGAGAAGACAAACAAGAAGAAGAAGTAAAAGAAGAAGAAAAAGAAGGTGAAGAAGTAGTCGTAGAAGAAGAAGAAGAAGAAGAAGAAGTAGAAGAAGAACAAAAGGAAGACAAAGAAGAAGAAGATGAAGACGAAGAAGGAGAAGATGAGGAAGAAAAAGAAGAAGAAGAACAAGAAGTTGTAGTAGAAGCTTAAGAAGAAGAAGAAAAGGAAGAAGAAAAAGATGAAGAAGAAAAAAAAGTTGAAGAAGAAAAAAAAGATGTAGAAGAAGAAGACGAAGAAGAAGAAGAAGAAAAAGTTGAAGAACAAGATGAAGAAGAAAATGAAAAAGAAGAAGCAGATGAAGAAGAAGAAGAAGAAGAAGAAGAAGAAGAAGAAGAATAAGAAAAAGAATAAGCAGAAGTAATAGTAGAAGAAGAAGAAGAAGAAGAAGTTGAAGAAGAAGAAGAAGAAAAAGAAGAAAAAGAAGTAGTAGAAGAAGAAGAATAAAAGGAAGAAGAAGAAGAAGAAGAAGAAAACAAAGAATTAGAAGAAGAAGAAGAAGAAGAAGTTGAAGGAGAAGAAGAAGAAGGAGAAGAAGATAAAGAAGAAGAAAAATAAGGAGAAGTAGGAGGAGGAGAAGAAGAAGAAGTAATAGTAATAAAAGAAGGAGAATAATAAGAAGAAGAAAAAGAAGAAGAAGAAGAAGAATATGTTGAAGAAGAAGAAGAAGATGTGGAAAAAGAAAAAGTGGAAGAAGAAGAAGAAGTAGAAGAAGATCAAGTAGTTGAAGAAAAAGAAATAGTAGTTGTAGTAGTAGAAGTAGAAGTAGAAGAAATAGAAGAAGAAAAAGAAGAAGAAGAAGAAGATATGGAAGAAGAAGAAGAAGAATATTAAGTAGTTTAAGAAGAAGAACAAGTTGAATTAGAAGTAGAAGAAGAAGAAGAAGAAGAAGAAGAAGAAGAAGAAGAAAATGAAGAAGTAAAAAAGAAGAACTCGTAGAAGAAGAAGTAGTACAAGTTGAAGAAGTCGAAGAAGTAGATGAACAAGTAGTAGTAGAAGAAGGGAAAGAAGGAGATGACTGAAAAGAAAAGGAAGAAAAAGATGAAGAAGAAGTAGAAGAACAAGAAGAAGAAGAAGAAGAAGAAATAGAAGAAGAATATTTAGAAGATGAAAACAAAGAAGAAGAATAAGATGAAGAAGAAGAAGAAGAAGAAGAAGTTGAAGAAGAAGAAGAAGAAGAAGAAGAAGAAGAAGAAGAATAAGAAGAAGAAGAATAAGAAGAAGAAGAAGAAGAAGAAGAAAAATAGGAAGGCGAAGAAGAAGATAAAGAAGAAGAGGTAGATGAAGGAGAACATAAAGAAGAAGAAGAAGTAAGGGAAGAAGAAGAAGAAGAAGGTGATGAGGAAGTAGTAGTTGTAGTAGTGGTAGAAGTAGTAGTAGAAGAAGAAGAAGAAGAAGAAGAAGAGGAAGAAGAAGTAGTAGTAGAAGAAGAAGAAGAAGATGAAGAGGAAGAAGATGAAGAAGAAGAAGGTGAAGAAGGAGAAATAGGAGAAGAAGAAGAGGAAGAAGAAGAAGTAGAACAAGATGAAAAAGAAAAAAATGTAGAAGAAGAAGAAAATGTAGAAGAAGAAGGAGAAGGAGAGGAAGAACAAGAATAAGAACAAGGACAAGAGCAATAAGAAGAACAAGAAAAAGAAGAAGAAGAACATGAAGAAGTAATACAAGACGAAGAAGAAGTGGAAGAAGATTAAGAAAAAGAAGCAAAAGAAAAGTAGAAGAAGAAT
>JAIUJO010003001.1:30000-32500 GCA_023846275.1 Vanilla planifolia
TCTTCTTTCTCTTCTTCTCCCTCTTCTTCTTTCTTCTTCTCCTTCATCTTCTTCTTTCTACTTCTCTTCTTGTTCTCCTCCATCTTCTCCACCTTCTTGTTCTTCTCCTCCTCCTCCTCCTTCCCCTTCTATTTCTTCTTCTTCTTCCTTTCGTTTTTTGTCTTCTTCTTCTTCTTCTTCTTCTCTATCTTCTTCTTCCACTCTTTCGACTTCTTCTTCTTCTTCGACTTCATCGTCTTTTTCGTCTTCTTCTTCGTCTTTTTCCTCTTTTCCATCTTCTTCTTCTTCTTCTTCTTCTTCCTCTTCTTCTACATCTTTATCTTATCTTCACCTTGCTCATCTTCTTCTTCTTGTTTTTCTTCTTCTTCTTCGTCTTCTTCGCCAACTTCTTCATCTTCAACTTCTTCTTTTTTCTCTTTCGTCTTCTTCTTCTTCTTCATAATCTTCTTCTTCTTCATTTTCATCTAAACCTTCTTTTTTCATCTTCTTCTTTTTCTTCTTCTTCTTCTTCTTCTACAACTTCTTTTTCTTTGCCTTCCTCTTTTTCTTCTTTTTCAACTTCTTCTTTTTCTTCTCTTTCTTCTCCTTCTTCCTCTTCTTCTTCTTCTTCTTTTTTCTTCGTCTTCTTCTTCTTCTTCATCCACTTATTCTTCTTATTGTTCTTTCTTCTTCTCGTTTATCATCTATTACTTCTCCTTTTCTTCTTTTTCATCTTCTCCTTTTTCTTCTTCTTCTTCTTCTTTTACTTCTCCTCCTTCTCCTTCTTCATTTACTGCTTCTTCTTCTTCTTCTTCTTCTTTATCTTCTTGTTCATCTTCCACTTCTTCCTCTCCTTCTTTGGCATCATCTTCTTCTCCTTCCTCTTCTTCTTCTTTTTCTTTTTCTTCTTCTTCATTAACTTCTTCTTCGTTTTCTCATCTTCTACTTCTTGATCATCTTCTTCGTCTACTTCTTCATCTTCTTCTTCTTCTTTCTCTTTTACTATTACAAGTTCTTCATCATCTTCTTCATCTTCTTCTTCTTCTTCTCCTTCTTCTCATTCTTCCTCTTCTTCTTCTTCTTCTTCATTTTCTTCTTCTTCTTCTTCTTTTTCATCCACTTCTTTCCTTCTTCCCCTTCTCCTTCTTCCCCTTCTTCTTCTTGTTCTTGTTCTTCTTCTTCTTCCACTTCTTCTTCTTCTCCTTCTTCTTTTCCTCCTCCCTCTTCTTCATCATCTACTTTTCTTCTCCTCCCTTTTCTGCTTCTTCTTCTTCTTCCCCTTCTTTTCTTCTTCTTCTTCGTCTTCTTCTAATTCTTCTTCCTCTTCATCTTCTTATTCATCTTCTTTTTGCTTCTTCTTTCTTCTTCTCCCTCTTCTTCATCTTCTTCTTCTCATTCTTCAAATCTTACTCCTTCTACTTCTTCTTCTTGTTCTTGTTCTTGTTCTTCTTCTTCTTCTTCTTCTTCCCCATCTTCTTCTTCCTCATCTTCTTCTCCTTCCTCATCTCCATCTTCTGCTTTGTCTTCTACTTCCACTTTTTTTGTCTTTTTTATTCTTCCTCTTCTTCCACTTCTTCTTCTTCTTCATCATCTTCTTTATCTTCTTCTTCTTCTTCTTCTTCTTCTTCATCTTCTTCCTCCTTCCCTTCTTCCTATTCTTCTTCCTCTTATTCTTCTTCTTTCTTCTTGTTCTTTCTTTTTCTTCTTCTTCTTCTCTTTCTTCTATTTCTACCTCTCCTTGTTCTTCTTCTTCTTCTTCTCATTCTTCTATTACGTTATCTTCTAGATCTTTTTCTTCTCCTTTTCTTCTCCTTCTTCTTCTCCATCTTTTTCTTCTTCTTCTTCTTTTTCTTCTTCTTCTGCTTCTTCTTCTTTCTCTTCATCTTTTCCTCCTACTTCTTCTCCTTTTCTTCTTTTTCTTCTTGTTATACTTCTTCTTCTTCTTTTTCTCTTTCTTCTTTGACTTCCTCTTCTTTTTCTTCTTCTTCATCATTGCCATCATCATCATCATCATCATCTTCTTCTTCTTCAACTTCATCTTCTTCTACATCTTGACCTTTTCTTAATCTTCTTCTTCTTCTTCTTCTTCTTCGTCGCCTTCATCTTGTTCTTCTTTTTGTTCTTCACCTTCTTCTTCTTCTTCTTCTTCTTCTTCTTCATCATCTTCTTCTTCTTCTTCATCATCTTCTTCTTCTTCTTCTTTTCCTTCTTCTTTTTCGTTGTCTTTTTCTTATTATTCTTCTTCTTCTCCTCCTCCTCCCTCTACTTCTTCATTGCCTCCTCCTTGTTCTTCTTCTTCTTCTCTATCTTCACCTTCTTCTACAACTTTCCCATTTTCTTCTTCTTATTATTCTTCTTCATCTTCTTCTCCTTCCTCTGCTTCTACTTCTTCTACTTCTTCTTCTTCTTCTTCTTCTCCTTCTTCTCCATCTTTTTCTTCTTCTAATTCTTCTTCCTCTTCTTCTTGTTATTCTTATTTCTTCCTCTTCTTTCTTCTTCTCCTTCAAATCTTCTTTCTTCT
>JAIUJO010003001.1:42500-52500 GCA_023846275.1 Vanilla planifolia
TTCTTTTTCTTCTTTTTCTTTTTCTCCTTCGTCTTGATTTTCTTCTTCTTCTTCTTCTTTGCCTTCTAAACCTTCATCTTTTTCATCTTCTTCTTTTTCTTCTTCTTCTTCTTTCACAACTTCTTTTCATTGTCTTCCTCTTTTTCTTCTTCTTCTTCTTCTTCTTCTTTCTTCTTATTCTTTCTTCTTCTCCTTCTTCATCTATTACTTCTTCTACTTCTTATCCAACTTCTACATTTTCTTCTTCCTCTTCTTCTTCTCTTACCCTTCTTCTCTTTCTCCTTTTTCTTTCTCTTCTTCTTCTTTTTCTTCTTCTTCTTCTTCTACCAATTCTTCCACTTCTTCCTTCCTTCTTTCACATCATCTTCTTCTGCTTCCTCTTCTTCTTCTTCTTCTTATACTTCTTCTTCTTCTTCTTCTTAAACTTCTTCTTCTTCTTCTTCTCCATCTTCTTCTTCTTCATCTTTTTCTTCATCTACTACTTCTTCCTCTTCTTATTCCTCTTCTACTTCTTCTTCCTCTTCTTTTTCTTCTTTCAGTTTTACTACTACTTTTTATTCTTCAACTTCTTCTTCTACTTCTTCTTCTTCTCCTTCTTCTTTTTCTTCTCCTTCTTCTTCTTCTTCTATTACTACTACTACTATTACTTCTTCTTCTTCTTCTTCTTCTTCTTCTTCTTCTTCTTCTCCTTCTTCTTCTTCTTCTTGTTCACCTACCTCTTTTTCTTCCTCTACTACTACTACTTCTTGTTGTTTTTCTTCTTCTTTTTCCTCGTCTTCTTCCTCTCCTTCTTCTTCTACTTTCTCTTTTTTTTTTTCTTCTTCTTCTTTCTCTTAATCTTACTCTTCTTCTTTTGCTTTATCGTCATAATTATCTTCTTCTTCTTGTTGTTGTTCTTCTTCTACTACTACTTCTTATTTTTCTTCTTCTTCTTCTTCCTCTCTGTTTTCTTCTTCTTCTTCTTATTCCTCTTCTTCTTCTTCTTCTTCCACTTCTTCTTCCTCTTCTTGTTCTTCTATCTTCTTCTTCTTTTTTCTTCTCCTTCATCTTCTTCTTAATTCTTCTCCTTCTTCTCCTCCAACTTTTCCATCTTCTTCTTCTTCTTCTTCTTCTTCTTCTTCTTCTCCTTCTTTTTCTTCTTCTTCTTCCTCTCCTTCTTCTTCATCTTCTTCTTCATTTTCTTCTTCTTCTTCTTCTTCTTCTTCTTCTTTTCTATCTTTTTCTTCTATTCCTTCGTCTTCTTCTTCTACTTCTTCTTCTTTGACTTCTTTACCTCTTTCATCATCATCTTCTTCTTCTTCTTCTTCTTCTTCTTCTTTTTCTTCTTCTTTTTCTTCTTCTCCTTCTTCTTCTTTTGCTACTTCTTCCTCTTCTTCTTCTTCTTCTTCATCTTCTTCTTCTTCTTCTTCATCTTCTTCTATATCATTGTCTTCATCTTCATCTTCTTCTTCTTCTTCTTTTTGTCTTCTTCTTGTTCTTCTATTTCTCTTTCTTCTTCTTCATCATCGTCATCATCTTCTTCTTCTTATTCTTATTCTCATTCTACTTATTCTTCTTCTACTTCTTCTTCTTCATCCACTTCATCTTCTTGTTCTTCTTTCTTCTTCTTCTTTCTTCTTCTCCTTCTTCATCAATTACCTCTTCTCCTTCTTCTTCTTTTTCATCTTCTCCATTTTCTTCTTCTATTTCTTCTCGTCCTCCTTCTTCTCCTTCTTCTTTTTCTTCTTCTTCTTCTTCTCCTCCTTTTTCTTCCTGTTCTTCTTCTCAATTTTTTGCATCATCTTCTTCTGCTTCTTCTTCTTCTTTTTATTCTTCTTATTCTTCTACTTCTTCTTCCTCTCCATCTTCTTCTTCTTCATCTTCTTCTTCATCTACTTCTTCGTTTTTATATCCTTCTTCTTCTTTTTCTTCTTTTTTCTCTTCTTCTTCTTCTTCTTTTACTCTTACTGCAAAGGCTTCTTCTACTTCTTCTTCTCCATCATCTTCTCTTTCTTCTTCTCCTTCTTCGTATTTTTGTTCTTTTTGTTCTTCTTCTTCTACTTCTTCTCCTTCTTCTTCTTCTTTTTCCCCTTCTTCTTCTTCTCCTTCTTTCACTACTTCTTGTTGTTCTTCTTTTTCATCTTCTTCTTCCGCTCCTTCTACATTCCCTTCTTCTTCTTCTTCCTCTTCATCTTATTCTTCTTCTTCTTCTTACACATCATCATCTTCTTCTTGTTCTTCTTCTTCTTGTTGTTTTTCTTCTTTTTATTCTATTTCTTTTTCCTCTTCTTCATCCTCTTTTTCTTCTTCTTCTTCTTCTTTTTCTTCTTCTTTCTTCTAATCCTTTGTTCTACTCCATTGTCTTATCCTTCTTGTTTTCTATTTCTTTCCCCTCTACTATTTCTTCTTCTTCTTCTTCTTCTTCTTCTTCTTCTTTGTCTTCTTCTCTTGCTTCTTCTTCTACTTCTACTTCTTTTTCTTCTTCTTCTTCTCATTTCCCTTCTTCTTCTCCTTCTTCTTTTTCTTCTTCTTCTTCTTCTTCTTCTTCTTCTTCTACTTCTTTGTTTTAGACTTCTTCTTCTATTTCTTGTTCATCATCATCATCTTCTTCTTCTTCTTCTATTTCTTGTTCATCATCATCATCTTCTTCTTCTTCTTCTTCTTCTTCTTCTTCTTCTTCTTCTTCTTCTTCTTCTTTTTTTCCTTCGCCTTCTTCATCTCCTTCTTCTGCTTCATCTTCTTGTTCTTCTTCTTCGTCTTCTTCTTCTTCTTCTTCTTCTTCTCCTCCTCCTTCTTTCTCTTCTTCTTTTTTCTTCTTTTTCTTCTATTCCTTCTTGTTCACCTTCTTTTCCTCCTTCTTGTTCTTCTTCTTCTCCTCCTTCATCTTCTCCTTCTTCTTCTCCTTCTTCTTCTTAATCTTCTCATTCTTCTTCATCTGGTTCTTCTTCTCCTTCTTCTTCTTCTTCTTCTTCTCCTTCGCCTTCTTCTTCTTCATCTTCTTATCCTTTCTCTTTTTCTTCTTCGTCTTCCACTACTTCTTCTTCTTGTTCTTCTTCCTCTTCTTTTTCTTCTTCATTATGTTCTTCCTCTTCTTTTACTTCTTCTTCTTCTTCTTCTTCCTCCTCTTCTTTGTCAACTTCCTCTCCTTCTTTTTCTTCTTCTTCTTCTTTTTCCTCTTCCTCCTCTTCTTTCTTGTTCTTCTTTATTCTTCTCCTTCTTCTCCAAATTCTTCCCCTTCATCTTCTCCTTCTTCATTTTGTCCTTCTTCTGCTTCCCCTTCTTCTCTTTCTTCTTCTTCTCCTTCTTCATCATCGTCTTCTTCTTCTCCTTCTTCTTCTGAATCATCTACTTTTTGTCCTTCTTCTTCTTCTTCTTCTTCTTTTTCTTCTTCTCCTTCTTCTTCTTCTTCTTCTTCTTTTTCTTCTTCTTCATCTTCTTCTTCTTGCTCTTCTTCTTCTTGCTCTTCTTCTTCTTCTCCTCCTCCTCTTTCTTCTTCTTCTTCTTTTACTTCTTCCTATTCCTCTTCTTCTTCATCTTCTTCTCCTTCTACTTCTTCTTCATCTTTCTTTTTCTTCTTTCTTTTTCTCCTTGCTCTTTCCTGCTTCTTCTCTCTTTTCTTCTTTTTCTCCTTCTTCCTTTTCTTATTCCTCTTCTTCTTCTTCTTTTACTTATTCTCTTTCTTCTTCTACTTCTTCTTCTTCGTCTTCTTCTTCACCTTCTTCTTCTACTTGTTCTCCTTCTTCTTCTTCTTCTTCTTGCTTGCCTTCTTCTTCTTCTTCTTCATCTTCTTCTTTTTCCTATTCCCCGTCTTCACCTTCTTCTTCTTTTACTTCTTATTCTTCAACATCTTCTTCTTCTTCTTCTTCTTCTTCTTTATCTACTTCTTCTTCTTCTTCTTCTATTTCTTATTCTCCTTCTCCTTCTCCTTCTTCTTCTTCTTCATTGTCTTCTTCGTCATCTTTTTCTTCCTCTTCTTCTTCCACTTCTTCTTCTTCTTCTTCTTCTCCCTCTTCTTGCCATTTTCCTCTTTTTTTCTTATTCTTCTTCTTCTTCTTCTTCTTCTTCTTCTCCCTCTTCTTCTCTTTTTCTTCTTCTTTTTCTTCTTCATCTTCGCCTTCTCCAATTACTCCTTCTCATTCTTCTTCTTCACCATCTTCTTGTTCTTCCTCTTCTTTTTCTTCATTATCATCATCATCTTCTTCTTCTTCTTATTCTTGTTCTTCTAATTCTTCTTCTGCTTTTTCTTCAACTTCTTCTTCTTCCACTTCTTTTTCTTCTTCTTCTTCCTTCTTCACCTTCTTCTTCTCCTTCTATTTATCCTTCTTCTTCTTCTTCTTCTCCTTGTTCTTCTTCTCCTTCCCCTTCTTCTACTTCTTCTTCTTCATCTTCTTTCACATCTTCTTCTCCCTTTTCTTCTTTTTGTTGAACTTTTTCTTTCTCTTCTTCTTCTTCTCCTTCCTCTTCTTCATCATCATCATCTTCTTCTTCTTCTTCATCTTCTTCTTCTTCTTCTTCTTTGTCTTCTAGACTTATAGATAATGTACAAGTCTTTTCAATGTTTTTGTCATCTAGACCTATAATAAAATCAGGGTGAATATTTATTCCAAATAATCTATTAGCAAGATTGGATTTGGTTTCTCCAATTATGCTACTAAGTGGCTCATTAATGGTAGTTCATCCATACAAATGATCATCATTGTTGTATCTATTCCACTGATGAATAAAGTAGTTATTTTTAATTAGATCATACTTATATGTAGGTATTTCATTTTTAGACATGTTCTTTTAATTTTTCTATTTTATTTTTGTTGAGAAGAGTGATTGATATTAAATAATCATCTCCTTTTAATTCTATATTTCCTTGCATACTCTTGAAAATATTAGTGTACTTATTTAGAAAGTGAGATTTTAAAGAAGGGGCTTTATAAATCTCATTTTTTTCTTCATGAGTTATTGCCTCTTTTAGTTTTCTAGGTCTTCTTCTGAGATTTCAAGTTGTTCTCCTACATTGTCATGTAGTTCTATTTATTTACTTCTTCTAAAGTAAGTGTATTCTTATTGATTCGAAATTCTTGGTATTTTTTGGAATTTTTAAGGTCATCTATAGCTGTTTCAGATGTTATGATGGGAAAATACTCTTTTTTTGGATAACAAGTGTTCCAATGGCATCGTTTGGTCTAATTAAATAATCCCAATCTCTTAGATTAGTATTTTCAATCAAGATTATTAGTGCTTAATATGTCATGTGTTCAAATGTGCTATGGGTGATGAAGATATTTTCTTTGGCATGATATGGGATATTATGTATTATCTCATAGTATCCAAAGGGTATTAAAATGATTAGATCTAACGTTACCTCTATAGTTCGATATGCTTAAGTCTAAGAATTTTTCCCATGTAGATTGTATATCTTGGTGAGGATATTCTTTCCTTTTTAAGAAGTTTTAGCGATGGTAATAAAGGAATAACCTTTATTTGTGTCAACGTTTTTTTTATTGTAATCATATAGATTTTTAGTTTGTCAAAACCTTTTAATTTTTTATCTAAAAGTATTTCAGATTCAGACTCTATGGTGTCAGATTCAGACTCTATGGAGTCATAATAAGATGTAATTTCATAGAAAGAATTATTTTTATAAAAATTTTCATTATTTTTTCTAATGTTGATGGAATATTCCTCCATATTAGAAATAATAACTCTTTTGATGTTAATTGGACATTCATTTACATAATGTCATTCTTTTGTTACATTTAAAACATCTACAAAGTTTTTTACTTTTCTTTTTATTACTTTTTTGATAAACTTCTTTTTTTAAATTTTTGTTCTTTTCTAAATTCGAGTTTCCATTTTCTTTTAGAAATTTTATATCTTGGATTTCTTTTGTGTTTAGCATAATATGGTTTAAAAGCATATGTCCTCTAGTCATAAATATGTGGACAAACACAAATATAACTTAAATCTTCTGAGAATTTTGAGCAACAGTTGTACCCTATTCTAGAAGATTTAAAGTTTCTACTCATTTCCTTTTGAGCAGAATTATTTTTGCAGATCTTCTCCATAGAGTCTGCACATGCTCTTCTAAGCATTCCTATATTATGTTGCCTAAGAGTTCATCTAGATGTAAGTAACTCTTGGTATTTTGTTGATATTACATTGTTCCAAGGGAAGGGTATTTTAGAAAAAATCCTTTGTATCCAAAACTCTTGTTTAGGAGTTTCATTTCGATGATAAATATATCCTATGTCTATAGAAACTAATTCTTCTAACATACATATGTCACATAATTTCATTTTATGAAGTTTTTCTTCATAGTTTAGGTTTTCACTCCATTCTAATTTAGTAAAATCAGCAACTAATAGTGAAATTAGCATTTTAATTACAATTTGTTTATCTGTTTGTTGTTGGATTTTTTGACATTCATCTTTATTATTTCTTTCAAAATTTGTCAACCAAGATAGCGTATTTCCTTTCCAGTATGATGTAGAGAATTGTTTGTATTCGAAAACATTCATAACAGGAGGAAGCATAAATATAGTTCCTTTTATTTTTTGAGTCAATTCTATGCCATAGTCTTTGACTCTTTTATAAGGTATATTATCTATGTTTAAAGTGAGTCCCCAAGTTGAGGAGTCTCTGTTCTTCTAAATGATGATTTTTATTTTTATTGTATGTACGCCAATCTGAGCGTTTACCATCATTTATCATAGATGAATATGAAGGAGTAGTGTGAACTTGTTTCATATTATCTCCTTGTGATCCTCGCAAGTTAACGTCAGGTTATGGTGTTTGTTGAACATAACCATTATTGTTTGGTTAGTTTTGTTCCAACAGAATAGAACTTTGATGTATTATTATTTGTGTTCTAGATTCTGAATTTTATCTTTGATCTCTTTTAATAGATCAACTATGTAATTCATGATTCTTGCAATGGTAGGGTCATTTCCTACTATGGTAGGTATGTGGATTATATGTTCATAATCCTAGATGTTTTGAGTAATTTGACATTTATAAGTGTCATTGGGAATCAGTATGTTTCTCATAAATTTTGAGTAGATGTTTATGTTTTCTTATTACTAGATAAGTTTGTTAAATGAGTTTTGATTTTTTAAGAGGCTTGTTCTTCTTTTGTATTATATTTCTGTTTTGACCCTCTATTTTATGGCTATATCTACCCTACCAAAACCGCAAGGTTCCTATGGCTTTCTGGGGGAAGTTAGGGATTCTTACGAAGACCACAACCACTAGTAGATTGTTACATAAAATAAGAGCACAGCTATGGTTCATTTCCTACTCCATAGCATAAAGAAATAGAATACAAAGAAGAAGAAGAAACATAAAGCAAACTAACTTATTGTACAAACAAATCTATTAATAAGAAAACATAAACAAAAGTTTACTCAGACATAATATAAGAAGTAAACATAAAGTTTATTTCATTAAAAAAACTTACAAGACAACATAAGCACAAGGCTCTAATACCAATGTGTAATGCACACACTTTCACACAAGTGATTTACAATATGCACTCACTAATTTTACAAGGGTGGAGGATTATAATTGTGGAGGCAAAAAAACAGAAAGTAGAAAGCAGAAATTAGAAAGCTCAAGATCTTCCATCTTTTTAGTTCTAGAGAACGTATGAATTTATAGGCCAGGCTTGCTTCTATTGGAAGCAAAGGAAAGTAACATTACCTGTAGATATTGCTTTTGATAATTGCTCATCACTGTTGCACTTACTGTTCATCGTACACCGTTCACTATTCATCCTACACTAATCACTGTCATCGTACACTTTTTTACCATATTGTTTCTTCCTTTTCTTCTTCATCTTCTTGTTCTTCTTCCACTTCCTCTTCTTCTTCCTTTTGCTTTTCTTCTTCCTCATCTTCTTCATCTCCTTCCTCTTCCTCTTCCTCTTCTCCTTCTTCTTCTTTTTCTACTTCTTCTTCCTCTTCTTCTTCTTAATCAAGTTCTTTTTCTTATTCTTCTTTGCCATCTTCTTCTTCTACCTCTGATTCTTCTTCTGCTTTTTTTTCTTTTTCTTCTTCTTCTTCTTCTTCTTCTTCTTCTTCATCTTCTTCTTCGTCCTCTTCGTCTTCCACTTCTTCTTATTCTTCTTCTTCTTCTTCTTCTTCTTCCCTGTCTTCTTCTTCTTCTACTTCTTCTTCTTCTTCTTCTACTTCTTCTTCTTCTTCTCTTTCTTCATCATCGTCATCATCTTCTTCTTCTTCCTCCTCTTCTTCTTCTTCTTTAACTTCATCTTCTTCTACTTCTTCTTCTTCTTCTTCTTCCCCCACTTCTTCTTCTTCTTCTTCTTCAACTTGTTCTTCCTTTCTTCTTCTTCTTCTTCTTCTTCTTCTTCTTTTACATCTAATTCTTCTTCTTCTTCTTCTTCTTTTACATCTAATTCTTCTTCTTCTTCTTTTTCTTCGCCTTCCTCTTCTTCCATTTCTTCTTCTTCTTTTATTTCGTCTTCTTCTTCTTCTTCTCTTTCTTCTTCATGCTCTTCTTCTCCTTCATCATCATCATCATCATCATCTTTATCTTCTACTTTTTTTCGTCTTTTACTTCTTCCACTTCTTCTTCTCCTTCTTCTTCCGCTCCTTCTTCTTTCTCTTCTGCTTCTTCTTTGTCTTTTCCTTCTTCACCTTCCCCTTATTCCTCTTCTTCTTCTACTACTACTTCTTCTCCTTCCCCTTGTTCTGCTTCTTCTTCTTCTTATTCATCGTCCTCTACTTCATCATCGTCTTCTTCTTCTTCATCTCCTTCTCCTTTTCCTTCTTCTTCTTCTTCTTCATCTCCTTCTCCTTCTTCTTCATCATCATCTTCTTCCTCTTCTTCCATTTCTTCTTCTAATTCCTCTGCACCTTCTACTTCTTCTCTTCTTCTTCTTCCTCTTTCTCTTCTTCGTCTTCTTCTTCTTCTTCATCTTCTTCATCTTCTTCTTCTTATTCTTCTTCTTACTTTTCTACTTCATCTTTATCTTCTAATTCTACTACTACTTCTTCTTCTTCAACTACTACTTTTTTGCTCTTCTTGATTTCATCATCATCTTCTTCTTCTTTTTCTTCTTCTCCATCATCATCTTCTTTCTACTTCTTCTTCTTCTTCTTCACCTACTTCTTCTTCTCCTTCTTTTTCTTCTTCTTCTTCTTCTTCTTCTTCTTCTACATCTAATTCTCTTCTTATTCTTCTTCTTCTTCCTTTGCTTCTTCATCATCACCTTCTTTTACTTCTTATTCTTCTTCATTATTTTCTTCTTATTCTTCTACTTCTTCTTCTTCTTCTTCTACTTCTCGTGTTCTTCTTCCTCTTATTTCTCTTCTCTTTTTTCTTCTTCTTCTTCTTCTTCCTTTTCTATCTCTTCTTCTACTTCTTCCTCCTCTTATTCATCATCTTCTTCTACTTCTTGTTCCTCTTCTTGTTCTTCTTCTCCTTCCATTCTTCTCCCTCTTCTCCTTTTTTCTAACTGTTCTTGTTCTACAACTTCTTTTGTTCTTCTTCTACCACTTCTTTTCTTCTTCTTCTTGTTATTGTTCTTGTTCTCATTCTTCTTCTTCTCCTTCTTCTTCTCACTTTTCTTCTTCTTATTCTTTTTCTTCCTGTTCTACTTCTCATTCCTCATCTTCTTCTTCTTCAACTTCCTCTTTCTCTTCTTCTTCTTCTTCTTCATTTTTTTCTCCCTATTCTTCTTCTTTTTCTTCTTCTTCTTCTTCATCTTCTCTTCTTCTTCTTCTTCTTCTTTTTCTTCTCCTTTCTCTTCATCTTCTTCTCCTTCTACTTCTTCTTCTTCTTCTTCATTTACTTAGTTTTCTTCTTCCTCTTCTCCTTCCTCTTCTTCTTCTTCTTCTTCTCCCTCTACTTTTTGTTCTTTCACTTTTTCTTCTTCTTCAACTTCTTAATCTTCTTCTTCCTCTTCGTCTTCTTCTGCTTCTTCTTCATCCTCTTCTTTCTCTTCTTCTTCTTCTTCTACTACTACCACTACTTCTTCTTCTTCTTCTTCTTCTTCTTCTTCTTAGAC
>JAIUJO010003001.1:60000-64333 GCA_023846275.1 Vanilla planifolia
TTCTGCCTCTGAATCATCTTCATCTTCTTCTTCTTCCCATTCTTCTTCTTCTTCATCTTCTTCTTCTACATCTTCTTCTTTCTCATCTTTTTTTTTGGCTTCTTTTTCTTCTTCTTCATCATCATCATCATCATCATCATCATCTTCTTCTTCTTCTTCTAATTCTTCTACTTCTTCTTCTTCCTCCATTTCTTCTTTTTTTTTCTTCTTATTCTTCTTCTTCTTCCCTCTTCTTCTTCTTGTTCTTCTTTCTCTTCTTCTTGTTCTCCTTCTTCTTCTTTTTCTTCACCTTCTTCTTCATCTTCTTGTTCTTTCTCTTCTCTTTCTTCTTGTTCTTGTTCTTGTTCTTCTTCTATTCTTCTGTCTTCTTTTTCTTCTACTTCTTTTTCTCCTTCTTAATCTTCTCCTTCTTCTCCTTCTTCTTATTCTTCTTCCACTTCTTTTCTTCCACTTCTTCTTCTTCTTCTGCTTCTTCCTTTTCTTATCTTCTTCTTCTACTTCTTCTTCTTGTCCTCCTTCTTGTTCTTCTTTCGCTACTTCATCTTCTTCCTCCTCTTCTACTTCTTCTTCCTCTTCTTCTTCTTTTTGTTCTTCTTTGTCTTCTTCTTCATCAGCTTTCTCTTCTTCTTCTTTTTCTTCTTCTTCTTCTTCTTCTCCTTCTTACTTCTTCTTTTTTTGCTTCATGTTCTTCTTCTTCTTCTTCTTCTTCCTCTTCTTGTTCTTCTTCTTCTTCTTCTTCTTCCTCTTACTGTTCTTCTTCTTCTACCTCTTCTTCTTCGCCTTCTTCTTCATCTTCTTCTTCTTCTTCTTCCTCCTCTTTCACTTCTTCTTTTTCTTCTTCTTCTTCTTCTTCTTCTTCTTCTTCTTCTTCTTCTTATTCTTCTTCTTCTTCTTCTTCTTCTTCTTCTTCTTCCTCTTCCTTCTTCTTCTTCTTTTTCTTCTTCTTCTTCTTCTTCTTCTTGCTCTTTTTCTCCTTCTTCCTCTTCCTCTTCTTATTATTATTTTTCTTCTTCTTCTTCTTCTTTTTCTTCTTCTTCTTCCTCTTCTTCGTCATCATCATCTTCTTCTTCTTCTTCTTCTTGTTTGTCTTCTTCCCCTTCTTCTTCTTGTTCCTCTTCTTCTTCCTCCACTTCTTCTTCTTCTTCTTCTTCTTCTTCTTCTACTCCTTCTTCTCCTCCTTCTATTACTTCTTCTTCTTCTTCTTCGTCATCACCATCTTCTTCTTCTTCTTCTTTATTTTCTTTTCCTTCTTCCTCTTCTTCTTAATCCCCTTTCTGTTCGCTTCCTCTTCTTCTTCTTCTTCTTCTTCTTCTTCTTCTTCTTCTCCTTTTCTTCTTTTTCTTCTTCCTCATCATCATCATCTTCTTCTTCTTCTTCTACTCTTTTACTTTTACTTCTACTTCTTTTTCTTCTTTTTCTTCTTTTTCATCCTACTTGTTTTCTTCTTCTTCTTCTTCCTTTTCTTATTGTTCTTCTTCTTTTGTGTCTTCTTCTTCTTCTACTTCTTTTTTTTCCTTCTTCTTCCTCTTTGTCTTCTTCTTTTTCTTGTTCTTGTTCTTCTTCTTCTTCTTCTTCTTCTTCTTCTTCTTCTGCTTGTTCTTATTCGTCCTCTTTTTCTTCTTCTTCTTCACATTCTTCTTCTTCTGTTTCTTCCTCTTCTACTATTTCTTGTTCCTTTTCTACTTCTTCTTCCTCTTCTTCTCCTTCTACTACTTCTTCTTCTTCTTCTTTTTTCTTATTCTTATTCATCTTATTCTTCTTCTTCATCTTTTTCTTTTTATTCTAATTCTTCTTTTTCTTCTTCTTCTTACTCTTCTTCTTCTTCTTATTCTTCTTCTTCTACTACCTCTTCTTCTACTTCTAACTCTTCTTCTTTTGCTTCTTCTTCTCCTTCTTCTTTGTCTTCTTTTTTTTTTCATCTTCTTCTTCTTCTTCTTCTTTTTCTTCTTCTTCTTCTCCTTCTTCTGCTTCTTCTTCATCTTCTTCATCTTCTTTATCTTCATCATCATCATCTTCTTCTTCTTCTTCATCTTCTTCTTCTTCTTCATCTTCTTCTTCTTCTTCTTCTTCTTCTTCTCCTTCTTCGAGTTCTTCCACTTCTTCTTCTTGTTCTTCTTGCTCATCTTCTTCTTCTTCTTCTTCTTATTGTTATTCTTATTCTTATGCTTGTTGTTGTTGTTGTTGTTCTTCTTCTTCTTCTTCTTCTATTTCTTCTTCTGCTTCTTATATTCTTCTTCTTCTTCTTCTACCTCTTTTTCTTCTTCTTCTTCTTCTTCTTCATCTTCTCCTTCTTGTTCTTCTTCATCGTCATCTTCTTCTTCTTGATCTTCTTTTTCTTCCTCCTTGACCTCTTCTTCTTCTTCTTCTTTTTCCAATTCTTCTTCTTCTTCTTCTACTTGTTGTTCTTCTTCTTCTTCTTCTCCTTCGTCACCATCTCCTTCTTCCTCTTCTTCTTCTTCATCATCTTCTTCTTCTTCTTCTTCCTCTTCTTTTTTCTTTTCTCTTCTACTTCTTGTACCTCTTCCTCTTCCTCTTCCTCTTCCTCTTCTTCTTTTTCTTCTCCTTCTTCTTCATCTGTAGTTATTGTTCTTATTCTTCTTCTTCATCATCATCTTCTTCTTCTACTTCTACTTCCTCTTTTTTCTTCTTCTTCTACTTCTTCTTCTTCCTCCTCTTCTTCTTCTACTACTTCTTAAACTTCTTCTTCTTCTACTACTACTACTTTTCTTCATCTTGTCATTCTTTTTCTTATTTTTCTTCTTCATCATCTACTTCTTCCACTTTTTCATCTTCTTCCTCTTCTTCTTCTTCTTCTTTTTCATCTTCTTCTACATCTTCTTCTTCTTCCTCTTCTTCTTCTTCTTCATTTTCTTCGTCCTATACTTCTTCTTCTTCTTCTTATTCTTCTTCTTCTTCTTCTTCTCCTTCTTCTTCTTCTTCTTCCTATACTTCTTCTTCTTCTTATTCTTCTTCTTCTTCTTCTTCCTATAGTTCTTTTTGTTCATCATTCTCTACTTCTTCCTCAACTTCTTCTTCCCCTTCTTCTTCTTCTTCTTCATCTTCCTCTTTAGATTCTTCATCTTCTTCTTCTTCTTTTTTGTCTTCTTCTTCTTCGCCTTCATCTTCTCCTTCTTCTTCTTCTTTTTCTTTTTATCCTTCCACTTCTTCTTCTCTTCTTCTTCTTCCTATTGTTATTCTTCCTCTTCTTTTGGTTCTTCTTCTTCTACTACTTCTACTTCTTTTTCATCCTTTTCTTTTAATTCCTCTTATTCTTTCCTTTTTCTTCTTCTTCTTCTTCTTCTTCTTCTTCTTACTCTTATTTTCTTCTTATTCTTCATCCTCTTCTTCCTATTCTTCTTATTCTTCTTCTTCTTCTTCTTCTTCTTTTTCTTTTTCTTCTAATTCTTACACTTCTTGTTCTTCCTCTACTTCTTTTTCTTATTATTATTATTATTATTATTCCACTTTCTCTTCCTCTTCTTTTTCTTCTTCTTCTTCTTATTCTACATCTTCTTCATCTTTTTCTTCTTCTCCTTTTCTTCTTCTTGTACTTCCTCCAATTCTTCTTCTTCATCATTATCTTCTACATCTACTTCTACTTCTTCTTCTTCTCCTCCTCCTTCTTCTTCTTCTACAACTTTTGCTTCTTTTGAACTTCTTTTTGTTCTGTTTCTTCTTCTATTACTTCTACTTCCTCCTCTTCTTCTTCTTCTTCATCATTTTCTTCTTCCTCTCATTTTTCTTTTTCCTCTTCTACATCTTCCTCTTCCTCTTCCTCTTCTTCTTCTACTTCTACTTCTTTTTTTTTTCTTCTTCTTCTTCTTCTTCTTCTTCTACTCCTTCCTATTCTTATTCTTCTAAACTTCTTCTTCTTCTTCAACTTTCTCTTCTTCTTGTCTTTCTCCTTCATCATTTACTTATTCATCTTCTACTTCTTCTTCCTCTTTCTCTTCTTCTCATCATCATCATCATCATCTTCTTCTTCTTCTTCTTCTTATTCTTCTTCCTATACTTCTTCTGCTTCATATTCTTCTTCTTCTTCTTCTTCCTATACTTCTTTATGTTCTTCTTTCTCTAATTCTTCCACAACTTTTTCTTCTTCCCCTTCTTTTTCTTTTTCTTCATCTTCTTCTTCTTCTTCTTCTTTCTTCTACTTCTTCTTCTTTTTCTTCTTCCTCTTCGTCTTCTTGTTCTTCCTCTTCGTCTTCTTCTTCTTATTCTTCTTATTCTACCATTTCTTCTTCTTCTTCTTCTTCTCCTTCTTCTACTTACTCTTCTTCTTTTTCTTCTTCTTCTTCATCTTCTTCTTCTAGCACTTCTTTTTCTTCTTCTT
>JAIUJO010002187.1:0-7500 GCA_023846275.1 Vanilla planifolia
TCTCTTCACTTTCTTTCTATTCTTGTACTTTTTATTCCTCTAAATCTTTTCTTTTTCTTCTTCTTCTTCTCCTTCATCTTCCTCTTCTTTTTCTTCTTATTTTTTTCTTCTTCAATTTCTTCTATCACTTATTCTTCTTCTTCTTCTTCTTCTTCCTCTTCCTCTTTCCTACCTTCTTTTTCTTCTTCTTCTTCTTCTTTTTCTTCTTCGTCTTCCTACAACACTTCCTCTTCCTATTCCTCTTCTTCTTTTTCTACTACTTTTTCTTCTTCATGATCATTTTCTTCTTCTTCTTCTCCTTCTTCCGATTCTTTTGGTTCTGCTTCTTCCTCATCTTCTCCTATTTCTTCTTCTTCTTCTTCTTCTTCTTCTTCTTCTTCTTCTTCTTATTCTTCTTTTTGTTCTTCTTCTTCTTCTTCTTCTTCTATCTTCTTCCACTTCTTCTACTTCTTCTTCTTCTTCCTGTTCTTCTTTCCCATCTTCTTCTTCTTCTTGCAATGACACTTCTTCTTCTTATTCCTCTATTCTTTTTCTACCACTTCTTCTTCATCATTATTTTCTTCTTCTTCTTCTCCTTTCTCATCTTCTTTTTCTTCAACTCCGTCTTCATCTTCTTCTACATTATCATCTTCTTCTTCTTCTTCATCTTCTTCTTTTTCTTCTTCTTTTTCTTCTTCTTCTTCTTCTTTTTCTTCTTCTTCTTTCTCTACCACTTCTTCTTCATCTTCTTCTTATTCTTATTTTTATTCTTTGTCTTTTTCATTTTGTCTTTGTCTTCTAAATCTTCTTCTTCTACTTCTTCTTTTTCTTCTTTTTCTTCATCATCTCCTTCTTCTACATCTTCTTCTTCATCTTCTTCTTCCTCTTCTTCTTATTCTTATTGTTATTATTCTTCATCTTCTTCTTCAATCTTCTCCTCCTCCTCCACGTCCACCTTCTTCTTCTTCTTCTCCTTCTCCTTCCTTCTTCTTCTTCTTCTTCTTCTTCTTCTTCTTCTTCTGCTTCTTCTTTTATTTCTTGTTCTTCTTTTTCCTCTTCTTCTTCTTCTTCTTCTTCTTCTTCTTCTTCTTCGTTTTCTTATTCTAATTCTTCTTTTTCCTCTTCTTATTCATTGTCTCCTTCTTCTTCTTCTTCTGCTTCTTCTTCTTCGTCTTCCTCTTACTCTTCCTCTTCTTTGCTCTCTTTTACCTTTTCTTCATCTTATTTTGCTTTTTCTTCTTCTTCTTCTCCTTCTTCCCCTTATTTTGCTTTGACTTCTTGTTCATTTTCTTTTACATTTTCCTCTTCTTATTCTTCTTCATCTTCTTGCTTTTCTTCTTCTTTGTCTTCTTCTTCTTCTTCTTCTTCTTTTTCTTCTTCTTCTTCTTCTTCTTCTTCTTCTTCTTCTTATTCCTATTCTTGTTCTTGTTCTTTATGTCGTCCTCTTCTAATTCTTCTTCTTCTACTTCTTCATCTTGTTCTTCTTCATCTCCTTCTTGTACATCTTCTTCTTCTTCTTCTTCTTCTTCTTCTTCCTCTTCTCTTCTTCTTATTCTTATTCTTCCTCATCTTCTTCTTGTTCTACTTCTTCTTCTTCTTCTTCCACTTCTTCTTCTAATTCTTCTTGTTGTTCTTCTTCTTCGACTTCTTCTTCCTCTTCTTCTTCTTCTTCTTCTTCCACTTCTTCTTCCTCTTCTTCTTCTTTTTCTATTTCTTCCTCTTCTTCTTCCTTTTCTTCTTCTTCTTCTTCTTCTTCTTTCTTCTTCTTCTTCCTCTTTCCCTTTTTCTTCTAACTCTTCTTCCTCTTTTTCTTCGTATTTTTCTTCTTTATTGTTCTTGTTATTCTTCTTCTTCTTCCTCTTCAACTTCTTTTTCATTTCTTCTTCTTCATCTTATAATTATTCTTCTTCTTCTTCATCGCCTCCTCCTGCTCCACATCCACCTTTTTCTTCTTCTTCTTCTTCTTCTCCTTCTTCTTCTCCTTCTCCTTCTTCTATTTCTTCTTCTTCTTCTTCTTCTTCTTCTTCTTCTTCTCCTTCTTATTTTTCTTCTTCTTCTTCTTCTTCTCCTTCTTCTTTTTTCTCTTGTTATTCATCTTCTCCATCTTCTCCTTCTTCTACTACTTCTTCTTCTTCTTCCTCTTCCTCGTCCTCTTCTTTGTCTTCTTTTACTTTTTCTTCTTCATCAATTTCTCCTTCTCCATCTTCTTCTTCTTCTTCTTCTTCTTTTCTCTTCTTCTTCCTCTTCTTCTTCTACTACTACTAGTACTTCTTCTTCATCTTCTTCCTCTTCATCCTCCTCTTCATCATCCTCTTCTTCTTCTTCTTCTACTCTACTACTACTTCTTCATCTTCCTCTTCTTCTTCATCTTCTTCTTCTTCTTCTTCTTCTACATCTTCTTCTTCATCATCATCTTCTACATTTTCTTCCTCTCCCTCTTCTTCCTCTTCTTCCACTTCTTCTTCTTCTCTTTATTCTTTCTTTTTTTATTCTTCCTCTTCTTCTTCTTCTTCTGCTTCTTCTTCTTCTTCTTCTCCTTCTTCTCCTTCTTCTCCTTCTTCTTCTACTGCTTTTTCGTCTCCTTTTTCTTCCTTATATTCTTCTTCTTCTTTTTCTTTTACTTCTTTTTCTTTTTCTTTTTTCTTCTTCTTCTTCTTCTTCGTCATCTTTTTCTTCTTCTTTTTCTACTTTTTCCTTGTCTTCAACTTTTTCTTTTTCTTCTTCTTCTTCTTCTTCATCATCTTCTGTTTCTTCTTGTTCTTCGCCTTCTTCTTCTTCTTCTTTTTCTCCTCCTCCTCCTCCTCCTCCTCCTCCTCCTCCTCCTTCTTCTTCGACTTCTTCTTCTTAATCTTCCTTCTCGTCTTTGCCTTCCTCATCTACTTCTACTATTTCTTCTTCAAGTTTTTCTTCTTCTTCCCCTTCTTCCCCCTTTTCTTCCTTCCTTCTTCTTCTTCTTCTTCTACTTCTTCTTGTTCATCATCATCTTCGTCTTTTTCTTCCACTTCTTTTTCTACTTCTTCTTTTTTTTCTACTTCTTCTTCTTCTTCTTCCTCTTCTTCTTTCCCATCTTCTTGTTCTTATTCTTGTTCTTCTTCTTACAACACTTCTTCTTCCTATTCCTCTTCTTCTTTGTCTACATCTTTTTCTTCTTCATCATCATTTTTTATGACTTCTTCTACTTTTCCCCTTCTTTTGCTTCTACTTCTTCATCTTCTTCTTCCTTTTCTTCTTCTTTTTCTTCTTCTTCTTCTTCTACTACTACTTCTTCTTCTTCTTCTTCTTCTTCTTCTTCTTCTTCTTATTCTCCCTATTCTTCTTTCCCATCTTCTTCTTCTTCTCCTTCTTCATCGATAAAAACTTCTTCTTCCCAATTCTTTTTCTTCTTTTTCTACTAATTCTTCATCAGTATTTTCTTCTACTTCTTCTCCTTCTTTCCCTTCTTTTCCTTCAATTTTTTCTTCATCTTCTGATAGATTTCCATCTTCTTCTTCTTCTTCTTTTTCAACTTCTTCTTTTCCTTCTTCTTTTTCTTCTTCTTCTTCTTCTTATTCTTCTTCTTCTTCTTTTTCTCCTTCTTTCTCTTCTTCTTCTTCTTATTCTTATTCTTATTACTTGTCTTCTTCTTTCTGCCTTCTTCTTTTAACTCTTCTTCTTCTACTTCTTCTTCTTCCTCCTCCTCTTCTTCTTCTTCTTCTTCTAATTCCTCTTCATCATCATCATCTTCTTCTTCTTCATTATCATCATCTTCTTCCTAATTCTTCTTCTTCTTTTTCTTCTTCTTCTTCTTCTTTTCTTCTTCTTCTTCTTCTTCTTCTTTCCCCTCTTCTTCTTTCTCTTCACTTTCTTTCTATTCTTCCACTTTTTATTCCTCTTAATCTTTTCTTTTCTTCTTCTTCTTCTCCTTCATCTTCCTCTTCTATTTCTTCTTATTTTTTTTCTTCTTCAATTTCTTCTATCACTTATCCTCCTTCTTCTTCTTCTTCTACTTCCTCTTCCTCTTTCCTATCTTCTTCTTCTTCTTCTTCTTCTTCTTTTCTTCTTCGTCTTCCTACAATACTTCTTCTTCCTATTCCTCTTCTTCTTTTTCTACTACTTTTTCTTCTTCATCATCATTTTCTTCATCTTCTTCTCCTTCTTCCCATTCTTTTGGTTCTGCTTCTTCCTCATCTTCTCCTGCTTCTTCTTTTTCTTCTTCTTCTTCTTTTTCTTCTTCGTCTTCTTCTTCTTCTTCTTCTTCTTCTTCTTCTCTCTTCTTCCTCTTCTTCTGCTTCTTCTTCTTCTTCTTGTTCTTCTTTCTAATCTTCTTCTTCTTCTTCTTCTTTTTCTTCTTCTTGCAATGATACTTCTTCTTCTATTCCTCTTTTCTTTTTCTACCATTTCTTCTTCTTCATCATCATTTTCTTCTTCTTCTTTTCCTTCCTCGCCTTCTTTTGCTTCAACTCCATCTTCATCTTCCTCTATATTTTCCTCTTCTTCTTCTTCGTCTTCATCTTCTTCTTTTTCTTCTTCTTTTTCTTCCTCTTCTTCTTCTTTTTCTTTTTCTTCTTTCTCTTCTACTTCTTCTTCATCTTCTTCTTCTTATTCTTATTCTTTGTCTCCGTCATTTTGTCTTCATCTTCTACTTCTTCTTTTTCTTCTTTTTCTTCATCATCTCCTTCTACATCTTCTTCTTCATCTTCTTCTTCCTCTTCATCTTATTCTAATTCTTGTTATTCTTCTTCTTCTTCTTCTTCTTCTTCTTCTGCTTCTTCTTCTATTTCTTGTTCTTCTTTTTCCTCTTGTTCCTCTTCTTCTTCTTCTTCTTCTTCTTCTTTTTCTTCTTTTTCCTCTTCTTATTCATTGTCTCCTTCTTCTTCTTCTCCTTCTTCTTGTTCTTCGTCTTCCTCTTACTCTTCCTCTTCTTCGCCCTCTTTTAGTTTTTCTTCGTCTTCTTTTGCTTTTCTTCTTCTTCTTGTCGTTCTTCCCCTTCGTTTGCTTTGACTTTCTTGTTCATCTTCTTCTACATTTTCCTCTTCTTATTCTTCTTCATCTTCTTGTTTTTCTTCTTCTTTCTTTTTCTTCTTCTTCTTCTTTCTCTTCTTCTTCTTCTTGTTCTTCTTCTTCTTCTTTTTCTTATTCCTATTCTTTGTCTTGTTCTTTATGTCTTCCTCTTCTAATTCCTCTTCTTCTACTTCTCCTTCATGTTCTTCTTCATCTCCTACTTCTACATCTTCTACTTCTTCTTCTTCTTCTTCTTCTTATTCTTCTTTTTTCTTAATTATTCTTCATCACCATCATCATCATCATCTTCTTCTTCTTCTTCTTGTTCTTCTTCCTCTTCTCTTCTTCTTCCACTTCTCTTCTTCTTCTTATTCTTATTCTTCTTCATCTTCTTCTTCTTCTACTTCTTCTTCTTCTTCTTCCACTTTTTCTTCTAATTCTTCTTGCTGTTCTTCTTCTTCTTCTTCTTCTTCTTCCACTTCTTCTTCCTCTTTTTCTTCTTTTTCTTCTTCTTCCTCTTCTTCTTCTTCCTTTTCTTCTTCTTCTTCTTCCACTTCTTCTTCCTCTTTTTCTTCTTTTTCTTCTTCTTCCTCTTCCTCTTCTTCCTTTTCTTCTTCTTCTTCTTCTCTTTTTCTTCTTCTTCCTCTTCCCCTTTTTCTTCTAACTCTTCTTCCTCTTTTTCTTCATATTTTTTTTCTTTTTTGTTCTTGTTTCTTCTTCTTCTTCCTCTTCAACTTCTTTTTCATTTTTTCTTCTTCATCTTATTCTTATTCTTCTTCTTCTTCATCTTCTCCTCCTGCTCCACCTCCACCTTCTTCTTCTTCTTCTTCTTCTTCTTCTTCTCCTTCTTCATCTTCTTCTTCTTCTTCTTCTTCTATTTCTTCTTCTTCTCGTTCTTCTTCTTCTACTTCTTCTTTTAGTTCTTCTTGTTCTTCTTCTTCTTCTTCTTCTTCTTCTCCTCTTTCTTATCTTTTTTCTTCTTCTTTTTTCCCTTCTTATTCCTCTTGACCTTCTTCTTCTTCTTCTATTATTACTTCTACTTCTTCCTCTTCCTCTTCGTCTTCTTTATCTTCTTTTACGTTCTCTTCTTCTTCATCAATTTCTTCTTCTCCTTCTTCTTCTTCTTCTCTCTTCTTCTCCTATCTTCTTCTTCTTCTCTACTACTACTACTACTACTAGTACTTCTTCTTCATCATCTTCTTCCTTTTCATCCTCCTCTTCATCATCCTCTTCTTCTTCTTACTACTACTACTACTTCTTCTTCATCTTCCTCTTCTTCTTCGTCTTCTTCTTCTTCCTCTTCTTCTACATCTTCTTCTTCATCATCTTCTTCATCTTCTTCCTCTTCCTCTTCCTCTTCTTCTTCCACTTCTTCTTCTCCTTCTTTCTTTTCTTATTCCTCTTCTTCTTCTTCGTCTTCTTCTTCTTCTTCTTCTTCTTCCTTCACTTCTTCCCCATCTTCTTCTTCTTCTTCTTTTACTTCTTCTACTTACAACACTTCTTCTTCATATTCCTCTTCTTCTTTTTCTACTACTTTTTCTTTTTCATCATCATTTTCTTCTTCTTCTCCTTCTTCCCCTTTCTTTTGTCTACTTCTTCATCTTCTTTTGCATTTTCTTCATTTTCTTCATCATCATCATCATCATCTACTTCTTCTTCTTTCTCTTCTTCGTCTTTTTCTTCATATTCTTCTTCCTCTTCTTCTTTTCCATCTCCATCTTCTTCATTTTCTTCTTCTTCTTCTTCTCCTTCCTCCCCTTTTGCTTTGACTTCTTCTTCATCTTCTTCTACAATTTCTTCTTCCTCTTCTTCTTCCTCTTCTTGTTTTTCTTCTTCTTTTTCTTCTTCTTCTTCTTCTTCTTCTTCTTCTTTCTCTTCTTCTTCTCTTCTTCTTCTTCTTCTTCTTCTTCTTTCTCTTATTATTATTATTATTATTATTATTATTGTTATAATTTGCCTTCTTTTTTTCTTCATCTTCTAATTCTTCTTCCTCTTCCTCTTCTTCTTCTTCTTCTACTTCTTCTTCTTCATCTTCTTCTTCATCTCCTTCTTATACATCTTCTTCTTCTTCTTCTTCTCCTTCAACTTATTCTTCTTCTCCTTTTTCTTCATATTTTTATCTTCTTCTTCTTGTTATTCCTCTTCTTCTTCTTCTTCTTCTTCATCATCTCCTCATATTCCACCTCCATCTTCTTCTTCTTCTTCTTCTTATTCTTATTATTATTATTATTCTTCTTCTATTTCTTTTTCTTCTTCTTCTTCTTCTTCTTCCTCCTCCAATGCTTGTTCTCCTTCTTCTTCTTATTCTTCTTCTCCTTCCTCTTCGTATTCCTCTTCTCCTTCTTCTCCTTCTTCTTCATCTACGTCTTCTTTTTCCTCTTCCTCTTCTTCGTCTTCTTTCACCTTTTCTTCTTCTTCATCAATTTGCCCTTCTTCTTCTTCTTCTTCTTCTTCCTCTACTACTACTACTTCTTCTCCTTTATCTACTTCTTCTTCATCTTTATCTTCTTCTTCTTCTTCTTCTTCATCATCTTATCTTCT
>JAIUJO010002187.1:12500-20000 GCA_023846275.1 Vanilla planifolia
TACTTCTTCTTCTTCTTTTTCTTCTGTTTCTTCTTCTTTTTATTATTCCACTTTTTCTGTCTTCTTCTTCTTCTTCTTCTTTATGTACACTACTACTACTTTTCTACTTCTCCTACTGCTTCATCTTCTTCTTCCTCTTCTTCTTCTTCTAATTCTGCTTCTTCATCATTTACTTCTTCATTTTTTTTCTTCTTCTTAATCTTCTTGTTCTTGTTCTTCTTCTTCTTCTTCTCCTCTTCCTCCTCCTTCTTATTCCTCTTCTACTTTCTTATCATTTTCTTCTTCTTCTTTTTCTTCATCTTCATCATCATCATCGTCGTCTTCTTCTTCTTCTACTTCCTCCTCAACTTCTTCTTCTTCCTCTTCTCCTTCTGCTTCTTCTTCCTCTTTTCCTTCTTCTTCTAATTCTTATTCTTCTTCTTCCCCTCCATCTCTATTCTTTACTTATTATTCTTCTACTTCTCCTCCTCTTCCTTCTACTTCTTCTTTTTATTCTTCTTGTTCTCTTCTTCATCTAATTCTTCTTCTTCTACCTCTTCCTCTTCTTCTTCAACTTCTTCATGTTTTCCTTCTTCTTCATCGACATGTACTTCTTCTTCTTCTTCTTCTTCTCCTTCTCCTCGTCCTCCTCCTCCATCTGCTTCTACTTCTTCGACTTCTTTTTCTTCTTCTTCTAATTCTTCTTCTTTTTGTCTTCTTCTTCTTCATTTTCTTCCTCTTATTACTATTATTATTATTATTATTATTATTATTCTGTTTTTTCTTCTTCTTCTTCTTCTTCAACTTCTTCTATTTCTTCTTTTTTTTCTTCTTGTTCTTCATCTTCCCATTCTTCTTCTTCTCCTACTTCTTCTTCTTCCTCTTCTTCTTCTCCTTCTTCTTCCTTATCTTCTTCTTCTTCTTCTTCTTCTTCTTCTTTTTCTTCACTTCTTCTCCTCCTTTTTCTTCTTCTCCTTCTTCTTCTTCTTCGTCTTTTTCTTCTTCTTCCTTTTCTTCATCTACTTTTTCTTTGCCTTTTACATTTTCTTCTTCCATCTCTTCTTGTTCTTGTTCTTCTTCTTCCTTTTCTTTTTCTTCTTCTTCTTCGTCTCCTTCTTCTTCTTGCTTTTCTTCTTCTTCATCTTCTTCTTCTTGTTTTTCCTCTTCTTCTTCTTCTTCCTCTTCTTCTTCTTCTTGTCCTTCTTCTTCTTTTTCTTCTTCTTCTTCTTGCTCTTTTTTTGCTTCTTTTTCTTTTTCTTCTTCTTCTTCTTCTTCATCATCTTCTTCCTCTTCTTCTTCTTCTTTTTCGTCATCATCATCTTCTTCTTCTTCTTCATGATCTTCTTCTTCTAATTCTTCTTCTTCTTTTCTTCTTTTTCTTCTTCTTCTTCTTCTTCTTCTTCTTCTTATACTTCTTTTTCTTCTTCTTCTTTTTCTTCTTCTTCTTCTTCTTCTTCTTCTTCTTCTTCTTCACCTTCCTTTTCCTCCTTGTCCTCCTCTTCCTCTTCCTGATCTTCTTGTTTTTCTTCTTCTTCTACTTTTTCTTCTACTTCCACTTCTTTTTCCTCTTCTTCTTCATCTTCTACTTCTTCTATTTCTTCTCTTTCTTCTTGTAATTTTCCTTCTCCTTCTTCTTCTTCTTCTTCTTCTTCTATTTCTTCTTCTTCTTCTTCTCCTACTACTCCTCCACCTCCTTCTCCTTCGTCATGTTCTTCTTCTCCTTCGTCTTCTTCTTCTTCTTCTTCATTCAGTTCTTCTTTTTTCTTTTCTTATTCTTCTTATTCCTCTTCTTCTCCCTCTTCTTCTAATTCTTCTTCTTCTTCTTCAAGTTCTCCTTCATCTTCCTCTTCTTCTTCTTCTTCATATTGTTATTATCATTGTTATTATTGTTATTATTATTGTTGTAACACTTTATCTTCTTCGTATACTTCTTCTTCACCACCTCTTCTTTTTCCATTTCTTCTTCTATTTCTACTTTTTCTTCATCTTCATCTTTTTGTTCTTCTTCTTCTTCTTCTTCTCCTTCTATTTCTTGTTCTTGTCCTTCTAATTCTTTTTCTTCTTCTTCTTCTACTTCTTCTTCTTCTTCTGCCTCAATCTCTTCTTCTAACTCCTCTACATTTTTTTCTTCTTTTTCTCTTCTTCTTCTACTTCTTCCTCTTCTTCTTCTTCTAGCACTTCTTCCTTCTTCTTCTTATTCTTCTTCTTTTTCTTCCTCTTTTACTTCTTTCGCTCCCTCTTCTTCTTCTTCTATATCTTCTTCCACTCCTACTTCTTCCTCTTCTTGTAATTCTTCTATTCTTCTTGTTCTTCTTCTTCTTCTTCATCATCTACTTCATCTTCTTCTTCTCTACTTCTTATTCTTCCTCTACTTCTTTTGCTTCTTCTTCCTCTTTTCCTTCTTCTTCTAATTCTTATTCTTCTTCTTCTCCTCCCCTTCTATTATTTACTTCTTATTCTTCTGCTTCTCCTTCTCGTCCTTCTGCTTCTTTTTAATCTTCTTGTTCTTCTTCTTCATCTAATTCTTCTTCTTCTACCTCTTCCTCTTCTTCTTCAAATTCTTCTTTTATTCTTCTTCTTCTTCTTCTTCTTCTTCTTCTTCTTCTTCTCCTCCTCTTCCTTCTCCTCCTTCTGCTTCTTCTTCTTCGACTTCTTTTTCTTCTTCTTCTTTTTTTCTTCTTCTTCTTCTTCATTTTCATCCTCTTATTATTATTATTATTATTATTCTTTTTCTTCTTCTTCTTCTTCAACTTCTTCTATTTCTTCTTCTTTTTTTTCATCTTCTTCTTCATCTTTCCATTCTTCTTCTTCTGCTTCTTCCTCTTCCTCTTCTTCCTCTTATTCTTCTTCTTCTTCTTCTTCTTTTTCTTCTACTTCTTGAACATCTTCTTCTGTTTTTTGTACTTGTTCTTCTTCTTCTTCTTCTACATTTTTTCTTCTTCTTCTTCCTTGTCTTTTTCTTCTTCTTCTTCTTCTGATTCTTATTCTTCTTTTTCTTCTACTTCTTCTTCTCCTTCTCCATTTTTCCTTTTTCTTCTTCTTCCTCTTCTTCTTCTTCTTCTTCTTCTTCTTCTTCTTTTTCTTCTTCTTCTTTTTCTTCATTTACTTTTTCATTGCTTTTTACATTTTCTTCTTCCATCTCTTCTGGTTCTTGTTCTTCTTCTTCCTTTTCTTTTTCCTCTTCTTCTTCTTCTTCTTCTTCTTGCTCTTCTTCTTCTTCATCTTCTTCTTTTTCTTTTTCCTCTTCTTCTTCTTCTTCCTCTTCTTCTTCTTCTTGTTCTTCTTCTACTTTTTCTTCTTCTACTTCTTTCCCTTTTTCTTCTTCTTCTTTTTCTTTTTCTTCTTCTTCTTCTTCTTCTTCTCCTTCATCTTCTTCTTCTACTTTTTTGTCATCATCATCTTCTTCTTCTTCTTCTTCATCTTCTTCTAATTCTTCTTCTTCTTTTTCTTCTTCTTCTTCTTCTTCTTCTCTCCTTATACTTCTCTTTCTTCTTCTTCTTTTTCTTTTTCTTCTTCTTCTTTTTGTCCGTCTTCTTCTTCACCTTCCTTTTCCTCCTTGTCATCCTCCTCTTCCTCTTCCTGATCTACTTCTTCTTTTTCTTCTTCTACTTTTTCTTCTACTTCTGGTTCTTTTTCCTCATCTTCTTCTTCTTTTACTTCTTCTATTTCTTCTACTTCTTCTTCTTCTTCTTCTTCTTCTAATTCTTCTTCTTGTTCTTCAACTTCTCCTTCATCTTCTTCTTCTTCCTAATCTTCTCCTTATTGTTATTATCATTGTTACTATTGTTATTATTATTGTTGTAAAACTTTATCTTCTTCTTATACTTCTTCTTCCACCACCTCTTCTTTTTCCATTTCTTCGTCTATTTCTACTTTTTCTTCATCTTCATCTTTTTGTTCTTCTTCTTCTTCTTTATCATCTCCTTCTTCTTCTTCTTCTTCTTCTTCTACTACTACTACTACTCCTTCTATTTTTTGTTCTTGTCCTTCTGATTCTTTTTCTTCTTCTTCTCTAACTTCTTCTTCTTCTTCTTCTTCCACCTCATTCTCTTCTTTTAACTCCTCTACTTCATTTTTTCTTCTTTTTTTTCTTCTTCTGCTTCTTCTTCCTCATGTTCATTCCTTTTCTTCTTCTGCTTCCACTGCTTCCTCTTCTTCTTATTCTTCTTCTTTTTCTTCCTCTTGTACTTCTTTTGCTCCCTCTTCTTCTTATTCTTCTTCTATATCTTCTTCCACTCCTACTTCTTCCTCTTGTAATTCTTCTCTTCTTCTTCTTGTTGTTGTTGTTGTTCTTCTTCTTCTTCTACTTCATCTTCTTCTTATTTTTCTTCCTCTTGTACTTCTTTTGCTTCCTCTTCTTCTTCTTCTTCTTCTTCTTCTTTATCTTCTTCCACTCCTACTTCTTCCTCTTCTTCTTCTTCTTGTTGTTGTTGTTCTTCTTTTTCTACTTCATCATCTTCTTCTACTTCATCATCTTCTTCTTCTCCTTCTATTCTTTTTCTTCTTCTTCTTCTTTAACTTCTTCTTCTTCTTCTTCTTCATCTACTACTACTACTACTACTTCATCAGAATCTTCTTCTTCTTCTTCTTATACTTAAACTTCTTTTTCTTCTTCCTCTTTGTCTTCTTCTTCTTGTTCTTCTTTTAAATATTCTTCTTCTTTTATGTGTTCTTTTTCATCATTTTCTTCTTCTTCATCATCTTCTTCCTTTTCTTGTTCTTCTTCTTCTAATTCTTCTTCTTCTTCTTCTTCTTCTTCTTCTTCTTCTTCTTCTTCTTCTTATTCTTATTCTTCTTCTTCTTGTTCTTCTTCTTCTTCTTCTGCTCTTCTTTTTCATCTTCTTCTTCTTCTTCTTCTTCTTCTTCTGCTCTTCATCTTATTTTTCTTCTATTACTCTTCTTTCTCTTCTTCTTCTTCCTCCACCTCTTCTTCTTCTTCTTCTTCTACTTTTTCTTTCTTTTTATCTTTCCCTTTATCTTCTTCTTCTTCCTCTTCTCATTATTATTATTATTATTATTATTATTATTGTTATTATTATTATTATTATTATTATTATTATTATTATTATTATTATTATTATTATTATTATTATTATTAATGTTATTATTATTTGTCCACATATTCTTCTTTCTCTTCTTCTTCTTCAACACTTTCTTCCACTTCATCTTTTCTTCTTCTTTTCGTGTTCTTCTTCTTCTTCTTCTTCACCATCTACTTCTTCTTTACCATCATCATCATCTTCTTCTTCTTCCTCTTCTACTTCTTCTTTTTCTTTTTCTTTTTCTACTTCTTCTTCTTCTTCCCCTTTTTCTTCTTCTTATTCTTCTAATTCTTCTTCTTCTTCTTCTTCATCATCTTCTTCTTCTACTACTACTACTACTACTTCTTCTTTTTCTTCTTCTTCTTCATCATCTTCCTCTCCTTTTTCTTCTTCACACACCCTTCTTCTTCTTTTTTTTCTTCTAGTTCTTCTTCTTGTTATCGTTCTTCTCCTTTTTGTTCTTCTTCTTCTTCTTCTTCCTCTTCTTCTTCCTCTTCTTGTTCTTCTTCTTCTACCTCTACTTTTTGATCTTCTTCTTCTACTATTGCTCCTACTACTACTCCTACAACTTGTACTTCTACTACTTCTTCTTGTTCTCATCTTCTTCTTCATCTTTTTCATCTATTGTCCTCCTTTTTCTTCTTCTTCTTCCTCTTCTTATTCCTTTTCTTACTCTCATTTTTCTTCTTCATCTTCTTCTTCTTCTTCTTCTCTTCTTCTTCTCTTCTCCTTCTATTTTTTTTTTCTTTTTCTTCCCCTTCTTCTTCACATCCTCTCCTTTCTCATCTTCTTCTACTTCTTAGTCATCATCTTCTTCTTCTTCTTTTTCTAAATCTTCTTCTTCTACTTGTCCTTCTTTTTCTTAATCTACTTCTTTTTTTTTCTTTTTCTTCTTCTTCTTCTTCTAATTCTAATTCTTCTTCTTCTTCTTCTTCTTTTTCTTTCTCTTCCTCTTCATCTCTTCTTCTACTTCTTCATAGTCATCTTTTTGTTCTTCTACTTCTTCTAAATCTCCTTCTTCTGCTTATCTTCTTCATTTTCGTCTTCTTCTTCTTTTAATCTACTTCTTTTTGTTCCTCTACTTCTACTACTACTACTTCTTCTTCTTCTTCTTCTTCTTCTTCTTCTTCTTCTTCCTCTTCTTCTTTCCTTCTTCTTCTTCTTCTTCTTCGACTTCTTCCACTGCTTCTTCTTTTGATTCTTCTTATTATTTTTATTATTGTTATTATTATAATTATTCTTCCTCCATCTCTTCCATGACCTCTTCTTCTTCTTCTTCTTCTTCTTCTACTACTACTACTTTTTATTTTCTTCATCTATTTCTTGTTCCTCTTCTTCTTCTTCTCCTCCTTCTCCTACTTCTTCTTCTTCTTCTATTTATTCCTCTTCTTCTTCTTCTTCTTCCCTTTCTCACATTTCTTCTTCCTTATCTACTTCTTCCTACTCTTCTTCAACTTTTCCTTCTTCCTTATCTTCTTTGTCATTTTCTTTCAATTTCATCTTCTTCTTCTCCATCTCCTTCTTCTATTTCTTCTCTTCTTCTTCATCTTCTCCTTCTTATTCTTTTGCTTCTTCTTCTTCTCCTTCTCTTTCTTCTTCTTCTTATTCTCTCATTCTCCTTCTCCCTCTTCTTCCCCTTCTTTATGTTCATCTTCTTCTTCTTTGTTTTCTTTTTCTTCTTCTACATCTTCTTCTTTTTCTTCTCCTCCTCCTAATCCCTTTTTTTTTTCTTCTTCTTCTTCTTCTTCTTCTACTTCTTCTTCTTCTTTCTACTACTTATTCTTCTTCTTCTTCTTCTTCTTCTTCGTCTTCTTCTCCTCCTTTTTCCTCTTCATCCTCTTCTTCTTCTTCTTCCTCTACTTCTACTTCTTCTTGTTCCTCTTCCTCTTCTTCTTCTTCTTTTCCTTCTTCTTCTTCTACTTCTTCTTCTTCCTTTTCTTCAACTTCTTCTTCATTATCTTCTTTTTCTTCATTATCAACTTCTTCTTCCTCTTCTTCTTCTTCTTTCTTATTATTATTATTATTATTATTATTCTTCTTCTACTACTACTACTTTTCTTCTTCTTCTTGTTGTGCTTGTTCGACTTCTTCTTCTTCTTTTTCTTGTACTTCTTCTTCTTCTTCTTCTTCTACTTCTTCTTCTTCTTCTTTTCTTCTTCCTCTTCATCTTAAACTTCTTCATTTTCTTGTTCTTCTTCTTATTCTACTCCTCCTTCTCCTCCCCCTACATTCTCTTCTTCTTTTTTAGCTTCTTCTTCTTCTTCTTCTAATTCTTCTTCTTCTTGTTGTTGTTGTTCTTCTTCTTCTTCTTCATCTTCTCTTCTTAATCTTCTTCTTCTTCTTTTTCTTCTTCCACTTTGTCATCTTCCTCTTCTTCTTCTACTTCTTCTACTCCTTTTTCTTCTTCTTTGTCATTTTCTTCGAATTTTCTTCTTCATCTTCTTCTTCCTTCACCGCTTCTTCTTCTCCTTCTTCTTCT
>JAIUJO010002187.1:22500-27500 GCA_023846275.1 Vanilla planifolia
TACTTCTTTTATGTGTTATTATTCTTTATTTTCTTCTTCTTCTTTATCATCTCCTTTTTCTTCCTCTTCTTCTTCTTCTACTGATTCTCCCTCTTCTTCTTCTTCTTCTACCTCTTCTTCTTTTTCTTCTTCTCTTCTTCTTCTTCTTGTTGTTGTTTTCTTCTTATTCTTTTTTTATTGTTAATATTATTATTATTATTATTTTTCCAGCTCTTCCACTTCCTCCTCTTATTCTTCTTTTTCTCCTTCTCCTTGTTGTTCTTCTTCTTCTACTTTTTTTCCTCTTAATCTTTTTCTTCTTCTTCTTCTTTTTCTTCTCCTTTTACTTCTTTCTCTTCTTCTTCTTCTTCTTCTTCTTCTATTTCTTCTTCTTCCTCTTCTTCTTCTGCTTCTTCTTCATCTACTACTACTACATCTTCTACTTTCTTCTTCTTCTTGTACTTCTTCTTCTTTATCTTCATTTTATTATTCTCCTTCTAGTTCTCCTTTTTTTTTGCTCATCTTCATCCTCATCTTCTTCTTCTTCCTCCTTTTATTCTTCTCCTTCTTCTTCTTCTTCTTCGACCTATTGTTCTTTGTCCTCTTCCATTTCTACTTCTTCTTTTCTTCTTCTTTTACTTCTTTCCCTTCTCCTTCTACTTCTTTGTCTACTACTTCTTCTTCTTAATCTTCTTGTTCTTCTTTTTCTTCTTCTTTTGCTTGTTCTTCTTCAACATCATCATCATCTTCTTTTCTTGGTCTTCTTTTTCTTCTTCTTCTTCTTCATCTTCTTCTAATTCTTTCTTTTCATCCCTTCTTCTTCTTCTTCCTCTGTTATTATTATTATTATTCTTATTATTATTCCTATTCTTTTTCTTATTATTATTATTATTATTATTATTATTATTATTATTATTATTATTATTATTATTATTCTTCCTCCAGCTCTTCCACTTCCTCATCTTATTCTTCTTCTTCTTCTTCTTCTTCTTCCACTTCTAGTTTTTCTACCTTTTAATATTCTTGTTCTTTTTCTTCTCCTTCTTCTTCTTCTAGTTCTTCTTTTTCTTCTTCTATTTCTTCTTCTTCTTCTACTACTTTTATTCTTCTTCTTCTTATTCTTCTTCTTCTTCTTCTTCTTGCACTAGTGCTTCTTCTTTCTCTTCTTCTTCTTCTTTTTCTTTTGCTTCTTCTCCCTCTTCTTCTTTTTCTTCTTCTTCTTCTTCTTCTTCTTCTTCTCCTCCTTAATCATCATCATCATCACCTTCTCCTTCTTTCTCTTCTTCTTCTTCCACTTCATCCTCTTCTTCTTCTTCCACTTCATCCTCTTCTTCTACTTGTACTTCTTCTTCTTCTTCCTCTTCTTATTCTTTTACTTCTTCTTCCTCTTCTTCTTCTTCATGTTCTTCTTCCTGTTACTTTTGTTCTTCCTTTTCATCATCATCATCATCTTCTTCTTCTACTACTTCTACTTCATCATCATCATCTTCTTCTTCTTCTTCTCCTCCGTCTTCTTCTTCTTCTTCTTCTTCTTCTTCCTCTTCTTTTCCTTTGCCTTTTTCTTCTTCTTCTTATTACAATTGTTCTTCTCCTTCATCTTCATATTTTTTTCTTCCAACTCTCTTCTTTCGATTCCTTTGCTTCTTCTTCTTTCTCTACTTCTTCCTATTCTTCATCCCTCTCTTCTTCATCTTCTTTTACTTCTACTTCTCCTTCTTCTTCATCTCCTTCTCCTTCTTCTTCTTCTCCTTCTACTACTTCTTCTCCTTCTTCTTCATCTCCTTCTCCTTCTTCTTCTTCTCCCTCTTCTTCTTCTTCTTTTTCTTCTTCTTCCTCTTTGTCTTGTTCTTTTTCTTCTACTTTTTCTTCTTCATTATCATTCTTTTCTTGCCCTTCTTCTTCATGTTCTTCTACATCTCCTTCTTCCTCTTCTATTTATTCTACTTCTTCTTCATCTTCTTCTTCATCATCTTCATCTTCTTCATCTTCCCCTCCTTTTCTTCTTCCTCTTTCACTTCTTTTTCTTTTCTAATTTTTCTTCTTCTTCAACTTCTTCTTCCTCTTCTTCCTTTCTCTTCATCTTCTCCTTCTTCTTCTTCTTTCACTTCTTGTTATTGTTATTCTTCTTCTTCCTATCCTTCTCCACCTTCTTCTTCTTCTTCTTCCTTCACTTCCTATTTTCCTTCTACTTTTCTTCTTCTTCATCTTCTTCTTCCACTTCTTATTCTTCTTTTTCTTCTTCTTTAATTTTCTTCTTCTTTTAATTCTTCTTCTTCATCTTGTTCATCTACTTTATCTTCTTCTTCTTCTTGATCATCAAAATCTTCATCTTCTTCTCCTTCTTCTTCTTCTTGTTCTTCTTTTAAATCATCATCATCTTCTTCTTCTTCTTCTTCTTCTTGGTTATTTTCTTCTTATTTATATTCTTATTCTTCTTCTTCTTCTTCTTCTTCTTCTTCCACCACTTCTTCATCCTTTTTTCTTCTTTTACTTTTTCTTCCTCTTCTTCTTTTTCAACTTCTTCTTCTCCTTCTCCTTCTCCTTCTTCTTCTTTGTCTTATTCTTCTTCTATTTCTTCTGCTTCATCTCCTTATAATTCTTCTACTTCTTCTTCTTCTTCTTATTCATTTTTATCTTTTTCCTCATCTTCTACTTCCTCATCTACCACTTCTTTTGGTTCAACCACCTAATCTTCCTCATCCTCTTCTTCTTTGTTTTCTTCCTTCCTCTTCTTCTTCTACATCTTCTACTTGTACTTCTTTTTCTTCTTCTTCTTCTTGATCATCTTCTTCTTCTCTCTCTTCTTCTAGTTCTTCTTCTTCTTCTTCCTCTTCCTCTTCTTCTTAATTCTTCTTCTTCCTCTTCTTCTTCTTCTTCTTCTTCTTCCTCTTCTTCATCCTCTTCTTCTTCTTCTTACTCTTCTTCTTCTTCTCCCTCTTTTTCTTCTTCTTCCTGCTCTTCTTCTTCTGCTTCTTCTTCTTCTTCTTCTCTTCTTCTTCTTCTTCTTCTTCTCTTCTTCTTCTTCTTCCTCCTCTCATTCTTCTTCTTCTTCTTCTTATACTTCTATTTCTTCTTCTTCTTCTTCTTCTTCTTCTTCTTCTTCTTCTTCTTCTTTTTCTTCTTTATCTTCTTCTATTTCTTTTTCTTCTACTACTTTTATTTCTTCTTCTTCTTCTTGCACCACCGCTTCTTCTTTCCCTTCTTCTTCTTTTTTTTCTGCTACTTCTCCTTCTTTTTCTTCTTTTTCTTCTTCTTCTTCTTCTTCTTCTTCTTCTCCTTCTTCTTCTTCTTTTTCTTATTCTTCTCCTTCTTAATCATCATCATCATCATAATCTTCTCCTTCTTCTTCTTCTTCTTTTCTTCTTTTTCTTCTTCTTCTTCTTCCACTTCTTCCTCTTCTTCTAGTTGTACTTCTTCTTCTCCTTCCTCTTCTTATTCTTTTACTTCTTCTTCCTCTTCTTCCTTTGTATCATCTTCTTCTTCCTTTTCCATTTCTTCTTCCTTTTCATCATCATCATCTTCTTCTACTTCTTCTACTTCTACTTCATCTTGTTGTTGTTCTTCTTCTTCTCCTTCTTCTTCTTCTTCTTCTTCTTCTTCTTCTTCTTCCTCTTCTTTTCCTTTGCCTTCTTCTTCTTCTTATTATTACAATTGTTCTTCTTCTTCATCTTCTTATTCTTTTTCTTCCAACTCTCTTCTTCCTATTCTTTTGCTTCTTCATCTTCCTCTGCTTCTTCCTCCTCTTCATCCCTTTCTTCTTCTTCTTCTACTTCTACTTCTTCTTGTTCATTTCCTTCTCCTTCTTCTTCTTCTTCTTCTTTTCCTTCTTCTTCTTCTTCTCTTTCTTCTTTTTCTTCTTCTTCTTCTTCTACTTTTTCTACTTCTTTTTCTTCTTCTTCTTATCTTCTTCTTCTTCTTCTTCTTCTTCTTCTTCCTCTTGTTCCTCCAACACTTTTTCTTCCTCTTTGTCTACTTCTTTTTCTTCAACTTTTTCTTCTTCATTATCATTTCTTTCTTTCCCTTCTTCTTCATGTTCTTCTACATCTTTTTCTTCTGCTTCAATTTGTTCTGCTTCTTCTTCATCTTCTTCTACTTATTCCCCACCTTTTTTTCTTCCTCTTTCACTTCTTTTTCTTTTTCTATTTTTTCTTCTTCTTCCACTTCTTCTTCCTCTTCTTCCTTCCTCTTCAACTTCTCCTTCTTCTTCTTCTTCTACTTCTTGTTCTTTCTTCTTGTTCTTCTTCTTCTTCTTCTTATCCTGCGTCTCCTTCTTCTTCTTCTTCTTCTTCTTCTTCTTATTCTTCTTTCTCTTCTTATTTTTCTTCTTCTTCTTCTTCTTCTTCATCTTCTTCTTCCTCCTCATCTTCTTCTTCTTCTTCTTTAATTTTTTCATCTTCTAATTCTTCTTCTACATCTTCTTCATCTTCTTCTCCTTCCTCTTCTTTTTTTGCTTGTAAATCTTCTTCTACTTCTTCTTCATCTTCTACTTCTTCTTTAACTTCTTCTTCTTCCTCCTCTTCTTCTTCTTCTTCTTCTTCTTCTTGGTTATTTTCTTCTTATTCTTATTCTTCTTCTTCTTCTTCTTTTTCTTCTTCTTCAACCTCTCCTTCATCTTTTTTTTCTTCTTCTTCTTTTACTTTTTCTTACTGTTTTTCTTTTTATTCTTCTTCTTCTCCTTCTCATTCTCCTTCTTCTTCTTTTTTTTCTTCTTCTTCTATTTCTTCTACTTCATCTCCTTATGATTATGCTGCTTCTTCTTCTTCTTCTTCTTCCTAATCTACTTCTTTTTTTTTGTACCACTTAATCTTCCTCTTCCTCTTTCTCTTTGTCTTCATCTTCTTCCTTCCTCTTCTTCTTCTACTTCTGTTACTGCTTCTTCCTCTTCTTTTTCTTCATCTTATTCTTCTCGTTCCTCTTCTACTTTTACTTCTTCTTCATCTTCTTCTTCCTCTCTCTTCTTCTTCTTCTTCTTCTTCTTCTTCTTCTTCCTCTTCTTCTTCATCTTCTTCTTCTTCTTCCTC
>JAIUJO010002187.1:37500-40000 GCA_023846275.1 Vanilla planifolia
TTCTTCTTCTTCTTCTTTTTCTTTGTCTTCTTGTTCTTGTTGTTCTTCTTCATCTTCCTTCTTCTTCTTCTTCATTGAAGTCTTCTTCGTCCTCTTCTTCTTCTTCATCCTCTTCTTCTTCTTGTTCTTCTTCTTCTTCATCTACTTCTTTTTCTCCTTCATCGTCATCATCTTCTTCTTCTTCGTCTTCTTCTTCATCTTTTTCTTCATCAACTTCCTCTTATTCTTGATCTTTTTATTCTTCTATTTCTCCTACTCCTTCTTACTCTTCTTTTTCTTTTCTTCATCTTCTTGTTCTTCTTCTTCTTCTTCTTTGTCTTCCTTCTTCTTCTTCTTCTTCTTCCTTTGCTCCTTCTTTTTCTTCTTCTTCTTCTATTACTTCTTTTTATTCATCTCATCCTCCTCCTTCATCAACATCATCATCACCTTTTTCTCCTTCTTTTTTGTTGTCAACCTTTTCATCATCTACTGCTTCTTATTGTCAATCTTCTTCTTCTTCCTGATCTTTTTGTTCATCTTTTTCTCCTTCTTCTTTTTCTAATACTTCTTTTTCTTCTTCTCCTGCTTCTTCTTCTTCTTTTTCTTCTTCTTCTTTTACCTCCTCGACTTCTTTTACTTGTTCTTCCTCTTCTCCATTTTCTTCTACTTCTTTTTTTGTTCCTCTTCATCTTCTTCTTATACTTCTTCTTCTTCTTCACCATCATCATCATCATTATAATCATCAACATCATCATCATCGTCATCATATTCTTGTTGTTCCTCTACTTCTCCTTCTTCTACCTGTTCTTCTTCTTCATCTTCTTCATCATTTTCTTCTTCTTCTTCTACGTCTTTCGTCTTCTTCTTCTTATTCTTATTCTTCTCCTTCTTTTTCTTCTTCTTCTTCTTCTTCTTCATCTCCTTCTTATTCTTCTTCTTCTTCTTCTTCTTTGTTTTCTTCTTCTTTATTTTCTACTCCATCAACTTCTTCATCATCATCATCATCTTCTTCTTCTTCCACTTCTTCTTTTTCTTCTTCTTTGTCTTTTTCATCATCTTCTTATTCTTCTTCTTCTACTTCTTCTCCTTCATCTTCCTCGACTTCTTCTTCTTCTTCTTCTTCTCTTCTTCATCTTCCTCGTCTTCTTCTTTTTATTCATCGTTTTCTTCAACTTCTTCTCCTTCTTCTTCTTCTTCATCTTCTTCGTCTTGTTCTTCTTCATCCTCTTACTCTTCTTCTTCTTCTTCTTCTTCTTCTTCATCGTCTTCTTTTTCATCTTCTTCTTCTTCTTCAACTTTTATTCCTTCCTCTTCATCTTCTTCTCTTTCTTCATCTTTTTCTTCTTCTTCTACATCTTCTTCTTTTCCTTCTTCTTCTCTTCTTCTTTTCTTCTTCTTCTTCTTCTTCTTCTTCTTCTTCTTCTTCATCATCATCTTTTTCATGTCCTTCTCTTCTTATTCTCCTTCTTCATCAACATCATCATCTTCTTCTTCTTCGTCTTCTTCTGGTTCTTCTTCTTCTACTTCTTCTTCTCCTTGTTCTTCATCATGATCTTCTTCTTCTTCTTCTTCTTCTTCTACATCTTCTTCCTCTACTTCTTCTTCTTATTATTTTTCTTCTTCTTCTTCTTCTTCTTCTTCTTCTTCTTCTTCTTCTTCTTCTTCCTCATTTTCTTCCTCTTCTTCTTCATCAACTTCTTTGTTTTCCTCTTCTTCTTCTATTTCTTCATCTTGCTTTTCTTCTTCTTTTTTTTCAACTTCTTCTTATTCTTGTTCTTCTTTCTCTACTTCTTCTTCTTCTTCCTCTTCTTCTTCATCTTCTTCTTCTTCGCCTTCTTCTTCTTCTTTTTCTTCTCCTTCTTTATCTCCTTCATCTTCTTCTTCTTTTTCTTCTTTTTCCTCTTCTTCTTCTTCTTCATGTTCTACTTCTTTTTCCTTTTCATCATCTTCTTCTCCTTCTTCTTCCATGTCATCATCCTCTTCTTCTTTTTCTTCTTCTTCTGCTTCTTTCTTCTTCTTCTTCTTCTTCATCTTCTTTTACTTCTTCTTGTTCTCCTTCTTCATCTTCTTCTCCTTCTTCATCATCTTCTTCTTCTTCTTCTTCCTCCTCTTCATCTTCTTCTTTTTCTGCTTCTTCCTCTTTTTCTTCCTCTCCTTCTTCTTCCTCTTCCTTTCCTTCTTCTTCCTTTTCTTTATCTTCTTCCTTTTATTATTCATCTTCGACTTCTTCTCCTACTTCTTCTTCTTCATCATCTTTTCTTGATCATGTTGTTGTTCTTCTTCTTCTCCTTCTTCTGCTTCTTCTTCTTCATCTTCTTCTTACTCTTCTTCTTCTTCCTCTACCTCTTCTTCTACATCTACTTCTTCATCTTATTTTTCTGTCTTCTTCTTCTTCTTCATCATCATCATTTTCTTTTTCTTCCTCTTCTTCTTCTTGGTTTTCTACTTCTTCTTCCCCTCCTCCTCCTTCTTCTTCTTCTATTCTTCTTCTTCTACTTCTTTTCATTCTTCTTCTTCTTCT
>JAIUJO010002187.1:45000-55000 GCA_023846275.1 Vanilla planifolia
TCATCTTCTTCTTCTTCTTCTTCTTCTTCTTCTTCTCCTTCCTCTTCTTCTTTATCATCTTCTTCATTTACTTCTTCTGCTTCTTCTTGTTCTTCTTCCTCTTGTTTTTTTCTTCTTCTACTTTTCCTCCAACTTCTTACTCTTCTTCTTCTTCCCCTTTTTCTTTTTCTTCTTGTTCTTTCGATTCTTCTTCTCCTTCTTCTTCGTCTTCTTCTTCTTCTTCTTCAACAACTTCTTCCTCTTCTTCTTCTTCTTCTTCTTCAACAACTTCTTCCTCTTCTTCTTACTTTTCCTCTTCTACTTGTTCTTCTTCTTCATCATCATCATCTTCTTCTTCTTCTTCTTCTTCTTCTTCTAGATCATCATCATCATCACCTTCTTCTTCTTTTTCTTCTTCTTCTTCTTCTTTTCCTTCCTCTTCTTCTTCTTCTTCTTATTCTTCTTCTTTGTTTTTTTCTCCTACTTCTTCTTCATCAACATCATCTTCGTCTTCATCTACTTCTTCTACATCTTTTCTCCTTATTCTTTTTCTTCTTCGTCTTCTTCTTCTCTTTCTTGTTCTTCTTCTCCCTCTTCTCCTTCTTCTTTTTCTTCTTCTTCTACTTCTACTTCTACTTCTTCTTTTTCTTCTTCTTCCTCTCCTTCTTCTACTTCTCTTTGTTCATCTTCTTCTTCTCCTTCTTCTACCTTTCTTCTTCATCTTCTTCTTTTGCTTAATCTCCTTCTTTTTCTTCTTCTTCTTCGTCATCTTCTTCTTCCTCTTCTTCTTCTTCACCTTCTTGTTCCTCTTATTCTTCTTCTATTATTACTATCTTCCCCCTTCTTCTTTGTCTCTATTTCTTCTTCTTCTTCTTCATGTTTTGGTTATTCTTCTTTTTCTTTTTCTTCTTCTTCTTCTTCTTCTTCTTGCTTTTCTTATTCTTTTTCTTTTTTTCCTTCTTCTTTTCCTTCTTATTCCTATTCTAGATGTTCTTCTTCTTCTTCTTTATCATCTACTTCATCTTCTTCTTCTTCTCCTTCTTTTTCTCCTTCTTCTTCTTCTTCTTCTTTATCTTCTTCTTCTTCTTCTTCTTCTACTTTGTCTTCCTCTTCTTGTTATTCTTCATCATCATCATCATCATTATCTTCTTCTTCTTCTTTCGTTACTCTTTTGCTTCTTCTTCTTCTGCTTCCTCTTGATCTTCTTCTCCTTCTTCTTCTTCTCCTTCTCTTCCTTCTTCTTCTTCTCCTTCTTCTTTTTCTTCTTCCTCTTTCTTTCTTCGACTCCTTTACCTTCTTCTTCTTCATCATCTTCTTCTCCTTCTTTTTCTTTGCCTTCTCCTTTATCTTCTTCTTCTTTTTCTTCTTCTTGTCCTTCGTTGTCTTCTTTTTTTCATCTCCATCTACTTCTTCTTCTTCTCCTTCTTGTTCTTCTTCTCCTCCTTTATCTTCTTCTTCTTCTTCTTTTGCTTTTTCTTCTTCCTCTTTTTGTTCTTCATCATCTGCTCTCCTTCTTCTTCTTCGTCAACATCTTCTTCTTCTTACTCTTCTCCTTCTTTTTCTTCTTCTTTTTCTTTTCTTCTTCTTCTTCATGTTCTTCAACATCATCATCATCTTCTTCTTCTTCTCTTATTCTTCTTTTTCTTTTACTTTATCATAATCTTCTTCTTATTCTTCTTCTTCTTCTTCGTCTCCTTCTCCTTCTGCTTCTTGTTCGTCTTCCTCTTCATCTTCTTCTTCCTCTTCTTCTTCTTCTTGATCTTCTTCTCCTCATTATTCTTCATCTTCCATTTCTTATTCTTCATCTTCTTCTCCTTCCTCTTCATCATGAACGTTATTATAGTCATCATCATCATCTTCTTCTTCTAATTCTTCTTCTTCTCCTTCTTCTTCTTCATCTTCTTCTTCTTATTCTTCTTCTTCTCCTTTTTCTTCTTCTTCTTCTTCTTCTTATTCTTCTTCTTTTTCTTCATCTTCTTCTTTTTCTTCTTCCATTACTTCTTCATCTTATTCTTATTCTTATTCTTCTTTTTCTCCATTTTCTTGTGTTTCTTTGTCTTCTTTTTGATCCTCTTCCTCTTAATCTTCAAGTTCTTGCCCTCCTCCTCGTCCTTATTCTTCTTCTTCTTCTTCCACTTTTACATCTTCTTTTTCTTCTTTCTCCTTGTTCTCCTTCTTCTTCTCATTCTTCTACTTCTTCTTCTTCATCCTCTTCTTCTTCCCATTATTATTATTCTTCTTCTTCTTTATCTTGTTTTGCTTCTTCTTCTTCTTTTTCTTCTTATTCTTCTTCTCATTCCTTTTCTCCTTAGAAGAAGAAGAAGATGATGAAGAAGAAAATGAATAAGAGGAGGAGGAGAGCAAGAAGAAGAAAAAGTATTAGAAGAAGAAAAAGTAGAAGAAGAAGTGGAAGAAGAAGCAAAAGAAGAAGAAGAAGAAGAAGAAGAAGAAAAAAAGTAGAAGAAGATGTAGAAGAAGAGGAAGAAGAAGAAGAAGAATAAGAAGATGATGATGATGAAGAAGAGGAAGATGTAGGAGGTGAAGAAGAAGAATAAGAAGAAGAAGAAGAAGAAGAAAAAGAAGAGTAAGAACAAGAAGAGGAAGAAGAAGAGGAGGAAGAAGAAGAAGAAAAGAAAGGAGTGGTACAAGAAAAAGAAGTAGTAGAAGAAGAAGAAGAATAAGAAGTAGAAGAAAAATAAGATGAAGAAGAAAAAGAAGAACAAGAAGAAGAAAAAGAAGAAAAAGAGGAACAATTAAAACAAGTAGAAGAAGAAGAAGAAGAATAAGAAGGAGAAGTATAAAAAGGAGGATCAGAAGAATAAGAATAAGAAGAAGAAGTAGAAGTAGGAGAAGAAGAAGAAGGAGAAGTATAACCAGAAGCAGGAGATGTAGAAGAAGAGGAGGAACAAGAAGAAGAAGAGGTTAAAGGAGAAGGGGAAGGAGAAGAAGAAGAAGAACAAGAATAAAAAGAAGTCAAAGAAGAAAAAGAAGTTAGAGAATAAGAAGAAGTAGTTGTAGTAAAAGTAGTAGTAGAAGAAGAAGAAGAAGAAGAAGAAGAAGAAGAGGAAGAGATAGAAGAAGACCAAAAAGAAGAGGAAGAAGAAGAAGAAGAAGAATAGGAAGAAGAGGAGGTATAAGAAGAATAAGAATAAGAAGAAGAAGAAGAAGAAGAAGAGGAAGAAGAAGAGAAGGAAGAATAAGAAGAAGAGGAAGAAGAAGAAGAAGAAGAAGAATAAGGATAAGAATAAGAATAAGAAAAAGAAGAAGAAGAAGAGGATGTTGAAGAAGAACAAAAAGTACAAGAAGTAGAAGAAAAATGAGAAGAAGAAGAGGAAGATGAAGAAGAAGAAGAAGTAGTAGAAGAAAAGAAAGAGAAGAAGAAGAAAAAGAAGAAGAGGTAGAAAGAGAAGAGGAAGAAGAAGAGGTAGAAGGAGAATAGGAAGAAAAAGGGGTAGAAGGAGAAAATGTAGAAGAAGAAGAAGAAGAACAAGATAGAGAAGAAGTTAAAGAAGAAGAAGAAGAAGAACTAGTAGTAGATGTAGAACAAGAAGAGAAGAAAAGGAAGAAGAAGATGAAGAGGAAAAGATGAAGCTACTAAAGAAGAAGATAAAGAAGAAGAAGAAGAAGAAGAAGAAGATGATGAAGAAGAGGAAGTAGAAGAATAAGAAGAATAAGAATAAGAATAAGAAGAAGAAGAAGGAGAAGAAGAAGAAGAAGAAGAAGAAGAAGAAGAAGTAGACGAGGAAGAAGAAGAAGAAGAAGAAGAAGAAGAAGAAGAAGAGGAGGAGGAAGAAGAAGAGGAAGAAGAAGAAGAAGAAGAAGAAGATGATGAAGAAGAGGAAGAAGAAGAAGAAGAAGAGGAAGAAGAGGAAGAAGAAGAAGGAGCAGAAGAAGAAGAAGATGACAAAGATGAAGAAGTAGAGGAAGAAGAAGAAGAAGAAGAAGAAGAACAAGAGGAGGAAGAAGAAGAAGAAGAAGAAGAGGAAGAAGAAGAATAAAAATAATAGGAGGAAGAAGAAGAAGAATAAGAAGAAGAAGAGGAGGAAGAAGAAGAAGTAGAAGAAGAAGAAGAAGTGGAAGAAGAACCAGAAGAAGAATAAAAAGACAAAGAAGAAGAAGAAAAAGAAGAAGAAGAAGTTGAAGAATAAGAAGAAGATGGAGAAGAAGTAGAAGTAGAAGAAGAAGAAGATGATGATGAAGAAAAAGAAGTAAAAGAAGAAGAAAAAAAAGAAGTAGAAGAAGAAGAAGAAAAAGAAGAAGAGGAAAAAGAGGAAGAAGAAGAAGAAGAAGAAGAAGAAGAACAAAAAGAAGAGGATGAAGAAGATGAAAAATAATAAGAATAAGAAGAAAAAGTGGAGAAAGAAAAAGTAGAAGCAGAAGAAGAAGATGAAGAAGGAGAAGAAGAAGAAGAAGAAGGAGAAGAGGAGGAAGAAGATGAGGAAGAGGAAGGGGAAGGCAAAGAACAAGAACATGAGGAAGAAGAAGAAAAAAGAGTAGAGGTGGAAGGAGAAGAAGAAGTGGAAGAAGAAGACGATGATGAAGAAGAAGAAGAAGAAGAAGAAAAAGAAAAAGGCGAAGAAGGAGATGAATAATATTAATAATTAGAAACAAAAGAATGAGAGGAAGAAGAAGAAGAAGAAGGAGAAAAAGAAGAAAAAGAAGAAAAAGGAGAAGAAGAAGGAGAAGAAGAAGAAGGAGAAGAAGAAGAAGGAGAAGAAGGAGAAGGAGAAGGAGAAGAATGAGAAGGAGAAGGAGAAGGAGAAGGAGAAGGAGAAGAAGAAGAAGAAGAAGGATTAGAACATAGAGAAGAAGAAGAAGAAGAAGAAGAAGAAGACAAGGTAGAAGAAGAGGACGAAGAAGAGTAAGAAGGGGAGGAGGAGGAGGAGGAAGAAGAAGAAAAAGAAGAAGGGGAAGAGGTAGAAGAAGGAGAAGAAGAAGAAGAAGAAGTGGAAGAAGAAGAAGAAAAAGAAAAAAAAGAAGATGATGAAGAAGAAGAAGAAGAAGGAGAAGAAGAAGAAGGAGAAGAAGAAGTAGAAGCAGAAGAAGAAGAAGAAGAAGAAGAAGAAGAAGAACAAAAAGAAGAGGATGAAGAAGATGAAAAATAATAAGAGAAAGAAGAAAAAGAGGAGGAGGAAGAAGAAGAAGAAGAAGGGGAAGAAGAAGACGAAGAATGGGAAGAAGAAGAAGATAAAGAAGAAGGAGAAGAAGAAGAAGAAGAATTAGTTAAAGAAGAAGAGGAGGGGGAGGAAGAAGAAGAAGAAGAATAAGGAGTAAACGAAGAATACGAAGGGGAGGAAGAAGGAGAAGGAGAAGAAGAAGAAAAAGAATAAGAAGGAGAAGAAGAAAGAGAAGAAGAAGAAGAAGAAGAAGAAGAAGTAGGAGAAGAAGAAGAAGAAGAAGAAGAAGAAAAAGAAGAAGAAGAAGAAAGATAAGAAGAAGAAGAATAATAAGAAGAAGAAGATGAGGGAGACGAAGAAGAAGAAGAAGGAGAAGGAGATGAAGAAGAATAAAAAGGAGGGGAAGAAGGAGGAGAGAAGGAGGAGAAGAAGAAGAAAGAGGAAGAAGAAGAAGAAGAAGAAGAAGAACAAGAAGAAGAAGAAGGAGCAGTAGAAGGAGAAGAAGAAAGAGAAGCAGAAGGAGATGAAGAAGGAGAAGAAGAAGGAGAAGAAGGAGAAGATGATGGAGAAGAAGGAGAAGAAGAATGTGAAGAAGAATAAAAAGAAGAAGAAGAAGAAGAGGAAGAAGAAGGGGAAGAGGTAAGAGGAGGAGGAGGAGAAGAAGAAGAAGAAGAAGAAGAAGAAGAAGAAGAAAAAGAAAGAGGAGAGCAAGAAGAAGATGAAGGAGAAGAAAGGGAAGTAAAAGAAGTAGAAGAAGAAGAAAAAAAAGATGAAGAAAAAGTAAAAGAAGAAGAAGAAGAAGAAGAAAGAGTGGGTGAAGAACAACCTGAAGAAGAAGATGAAGAAGAAAAAGAACAATAATAAGAAGAACAAGAAGAAGAAAAGGAGGAGGAAGAAGAAGTGCAAGAAGAAGTAGAAGAAGTATAAGAAGAAGTGGATGGGGAAGAACAAGTAGAAGATGAAGAAGAGGATTAAGAAGAAGAATTGAAAGTAGAAGGAGAAGAAGATAATGTTGAAGAAGAAGAAGAAGAAGTGGAAGAAGAAGAAGATGATGACGAGAAAAAAGTAGATGAAGAAGATGAAGAAGAAGAAGAAGAAGAAGAAGAAAATGAAGAAGAAAAAGAAGAAGAGGAGGAAGAAGAACAAGAAGAAGAAGAAGAGTAGGAAGAAGAAGAAGAAAATGAAGAAGAAGAAGTTTTTGAAGAAAAAGATGAAGGAGAAGAAGATGCAGAAGCAGAAGAAGTAGTAGTAGTAGAAGAAGAAGAAGAAAAAAAGAAGCAAAAAAAGAGGAAGAAGAACAAGTAGAAGTGGAGGAGGAAAATGAAGAAGAAGAGGAAGAAGAAGAAGAACAAAAAGGAGAGGATGAAGAAGATGAAAAGTAAGAGGAAGAAGAAGAAAAAGAGAAAAAAGAAGAAGAAAAAGAAGAGGAAGAAGAAGTAGAAGAAGAAGAAGGAGAACAATAACAAGATGAGGAAGAAGTAGAAAAAGAAGGAGAAGTAGAAGGGGAAGTAAGAGAATGAGAAAAAGAAGAAGAAAAGGAAGAAGAAGTAAAAGAAGATGATGATGACAAAGAAGAGGAAGATGCAGAAGAAGAAGAAGAGTAGGAGGAAGAGGAAGACAAAGAACAAGAAGAGGAAAAAGAAAAAGAAGAGGAAGAAGAAGAAGAAGAGGAAGAAGAAGGCGATGAAGAAGTAGAAGAAAAAGAAGAAGAAGAAGAAGAAGACGAAGAAGAAGAAGAAGAAGAAGAAGATGAAGAAGAAGAAAAAGAAGAAGAAGAAGAAGAAGAAGAAGAAGAAGAAGAAGAAGAGGAAGAAGAAGAAGAAGAAGAAGAGGAAGAAGAAGAAGAAAAAGAAGAAGAAGATGAGGAAAAAGAAGAAGAAGAAGAAGAAGAAGAAGTAGTAGTAGTAGAAGAAGAAGAGGATGTTGAAAAACAAGAAGAAGGAGGAGGAGAAGAAGAAGAAGAAGAAGAAACAAATGAAGTAGAAAAAGAAAGAGAAGAAGAAGAAGGTGGACAAGAAGAAGGAGAAGAAGAAGAAGAAAGATAAGAAGAAAAAAGAAAAAGAGGAGAAGAAGAAGGAAAAGATGAAGAAGTAGATGAAGAAGAAGGAGGAGAAGAAGAAGATTAAGAAGAAGGAGATGAAGAAGTAGAAGAAAAACATGACGAAGAAGAAGAAGAAGAAGAATTAGAAGAAGAAGAATAATAATAAGAAGAAGATTAAGAAAAAGAAGTTGAACAAGATGTAGAAGAAGAAGAATAAGAAGTAGGAGAAGAAAGAGAAGAAGGAGAAGAAGATTAAGAAGAAGAAGAAGAAGAAGAAGCAGAAGAAGAAGAAGAAGAGGATGATGAAGAAAAGAAGAAGAAGAAGAAGAAGAAGAAGAAGAACCAAAAGAAGATGAAGAAGAATAAGAGGAAGAAGAAGAAGGAGAAGAAAAAGTGGAAGAAGAAGAAGAAGATGAAGAAGTAGAAGAAGTATAAGAAGAAGAAAAAGAAGAAGAAGAAGAAGAAAAAGGAGGAGAAGAAAAGTTGCATCAGAGGTAGAAGGAGAAAAAAAATCTAAAGAAGAAGAAAAGGAAGAAGAAGAAGAAGAAGAAGAATAAGAAGAAAAAGAAGTAGTGGATGAAGAAGACGAAGAAGAAGAAGATAAAGAAGAAGAAGAGGTGGAGAAAGAAGAAGTGGAAGAAGAATAAGAAGAAAAAGAAGAAAAAGAAGAACAATTATAAGAAGAAGAGGAAAAAGTAGAAGAAGAAGAAGAAGTGGAAGAAGAAGAAGATGAAGAAGAAGAAGAAGAAGAAGAAGAAGAAGAAGAAGAAGAAGATGATGATGATGATGACGATGAAGATGACGAAGAAAAAGAACAAAAAGTAGAGGAAGAAGAGGAAGAAGGAGAAGAAGAACGAGAGGGAGAAGAAGAAGAAGAAAAAGAAAAGAAGAAGAAGAAGAAGAAGAAGAGGAGGAAGAAAAAGAAGAAGAAGAAGAAGAGGAAGAAAAAGAAGAAGAAGAAGAAAATGAATAAGAAGAATATGAAGAAGTAGAAGAAGAAAAAGTAGTAAAAGAAGGAGGAGGAGGAGGAGAAGAAGAAGAAGAAGAAGAAGAAGTAGAAGAAGAGGAAGAAAAGAAAAATGAAGAAGAAGAAGAAGAAAACGAGGAGGAAGAAGAAGACAATGAAAAGGAAGAAGAAGAAAGGGTAGAAGAAGAAGAGAAAGGAGGAAAAGAAGAAGAGAAATAAGAAGAAGAAGAAGAGGATTAAGGAGAAGAAGAAAAAGAAGAAGAGAAGAAGAAGATGATGATGATGAGGATTGTGATGAAAAAGGAGAAGAAGCAGAAGAAGAAGACAAAGAAGAAGAAGAAAAAGTGTGACAAAAAGAAAAAGTAGAAAAATATGATGAAGAAGAAGAAGAGGAGGAAGAATCTGAAGAAGTGGAAGAAGAAGAAGAAGAAGAAGAAGAAGAAGAAGAAGCAGAAGAAGAGGAAGCAGAAGAAGGAGGAGAAGAAGTAGAAGAAGAAGATGATGATGATGATGATGAAGAAGTAGAAGAAGAAGAGGAAGAGAAATTAGAAGAAGAATTTGAAGAAGAAGAAGAAGATCAAGAACAAGTAGAAGAAGAAGAAGCAGAAGATGAAGAAGAAGAAGAAGAAGAGGATTATAATGATGATCATGATGATGATGAAGAAGAACAAAAAGTAGTATTAGTAGAAGAAGAAGTAGAAAAGAACATAAGAAGAAGTAGAAGATGATGATGAAGAAAACAAGAAGAAGAAGAAGAAAAAAAGTTGAAGAAGAAGAAAAAGATAAAGAAGAAATAGAAGAAGAGGAAGAAGAAGAAGAAAATGAAGAAAAGGAAGGAGGATAAGAAGAGGTTGAAGAAGAAGAAGAAGAACAATAAGAAGAAGAAGAAAAGAAACATGAAGAAGGAGGAAGAGGAAGAAGAAGAGGAAGAAGAAGAAGAAGAAGAAGCAGAGGAAGGAGGAGAAGAAGAAGAAGAAGAAGGAGAAATAAAAGTAGAAGAAGAAGATGATGATGATGATGAAAAAGAAAAAGAAGTATGGGAAGAAGAGGAAGAAGTAGAAGAAGAAGAAGAAGAAGAAGATGATGAAGAAGAAGAACAAGAAGAGAAAAAATGAGAAGAAGAAGATGAACATGAAGAAGTTGAAGAAGAAGAAGAAGGAAAAGAATAAGAAGAATGAGAAAAAGAAGAAGAAGATGGAGAACAGGAGGAAGGTGAAGAAGATGAAAAAAAGATGGAGGAGGAGAAGAAATAGAAAAAGTTGAAGAAGCAGAAGAAGACAAAGAAGAAGAAGAATAAGATCTAAAGCAGAAAGAAGAAGAGGATGAAGAAGAAGAAGAAGGAGAGGAAAAAAATGAAGAAGAAAGAAAAGGAGAAGAAGGAGGAGTTGAAGAAGAAGAAAAGGAAGAAGATGAAGAAGAAGGTGAGGAAGAAGAAGAAGAAGAAGAAGAAGTAGAACAAGAAGAAGTGGAAGAAGAAGAAGAAGAAAGAGGAGAAGAAGAAGAAGAAGAAGAAGGAGAAGAAGAAGAAGAAGAAGAAGAAGAAGGAGTAGTAGAAGAAGGAGGAGGAGAAGGAGACAGAAGAGAAGGAGAAGGAGAAGGAGAAGTAGGAGAAGGAAAAGGAAAAGGAGATGGAGAAGAAGAAGAAGAAGGCAGAGAAGAAGGAGAAGGAGGAGAAGAAGAAGAAGAAGAAGGAGATGGAGTAGAAGAAGAAGAAGAAGGTGAAGAAGAAGAAGAAGAAGGGGAAGAAGAAGAAGAAAAATAAGAGGAAGAAGAAGAAGAAGAAGAAGAAGAAGAAGAAGAGGAAGAAGAAGAAGAGAAAGAAGAAGAAGAGGAGGAAGGAGAAGAAGAGGAAGAAGAAGATTAAGAAGAAGAAGAAGAAAGAGAATAAGAAGAAGT
>JAIUJO010002765.1:5000-7500 GCA_023846275.1 Vanilla planifolia
ATGAAGAAGAAGAAGTAGGAGAAGGAGAAGAAGATGAAGAAGAATAAGAAGAAGAAGAAGAAAAAGATGTAGAACAAGAAGAAGAAGAAGAAGAGGAAGATGAAGAGGAAAAATGAAAAGAAGAAGAGAAGAAGAAGGAGAAGAAGAATTTGTAGTAGAAGAAGACTAAGAAGAAGTAGGAGAAAAAGAAGAAGAATAAGAAGAAGTAGAAGTAGAAGTAGAAGTAGTAGAAGAAGGAGGTGAAGAAGAAGAAGAAGAAGAAGTTGAAGAAAAAAGTAGTAGAAGAAGAAGAATAAGAAGAAGAAGAAGAAGAACAAGAAGAAGAAGTGGAAGATGAAGAAGAAGAAGAAGAAGAAGAAGGAGAAGGAGAAGAAGAAAGAGTAGTAGTAGAAGAAGAAGAAGGAGATGAAGAAGATTAAGATAAAGAAGAAAAGGAGGAAGAAGAAGAAAAAGTACAAGAACAACTTGAACAGGAAGAAGAAGAAGCTGAAGAAGAAGAAGGTTAGTAAGAAGAAGAAGAAGTAGAAGAAGAAGAGATGAAATAGAAGAAGGAGAAGAAGAAGTAGAGGAAGGAGAAGATGAGGAAGAAGAATAAGAAAAAGAAAAAGAAGTTGTATCTGAAGATGAAGAAGAAGAGGAAGAAGAAGAAGAAGAAGAAAGAAGAAGAAGAAGAAGAAGAAAAAGAAGAAGACAAAAGAAGAAAGAGAAGAAGAAGAAGAAGTAAAGGAAGAAGAAGAAGAATAAGAAGAAGAAGAAGAAGGACAAAAACAAAATGGAGAGGTAGATGTAGAAGAAGAAGAAGAAGAAGAAGAAGAAAAAGAAGAAGAAAAAGGAGTAGAAGAAGAATTAGAAGAAGATTAAGAAGAAGAAAAAGAGGAAAAAGAACAAGATGATGATGAAGAAGAAGATAAGGAAGAAGAAGAGAAGAAGAAGAAAAAGAACTAATAAAGAATTATTGATAAAAGTATAGACATTAGTGTTTGATTTTTTTAAAATTATTTAAGAATTATATTTCATAATTTTTTTTCATAATCACTTAGGACACTTCTAACACTATCATAATATAAATTTTTTTCATACTTATATTTAAAATTGTGGCACAAAAATTCTCACTAGACACTATAAAACCACTTTAGTCATAGGATTTTTCACTATAGCATTGGGCGGGTCGACCCAACCTGACCGCTAGTCTTTCCAAGCTTTATGGATTTAAGAAAATAAAAAAAAATAGTTCGATAGACCCACAAGCGCGATCGAAGTTCGAAGGAGAAAGAAGAAGGTTATAGGGAAAGCTGAATTGAGCAGCAGGAAATCAGCCCACAAGGAAAGCTGAATGGAATGGTGCAAAATCAAGTCAACCAGGACAAAGTGATCAAATTTGGGATGAGGAAGGGGGGAGCCAACCCCAAATGGCTTGAGAGATAGACGAACTAGAATCCTTATAGAGGGCAATGGCAATGTAATTTGGGTGATATGGGACTAAACTCCCATCCGATATTAAAAGAAGGCGAAAGGGTTGATGCAATCAGGCAATTGAGGTTAATGAAGTGGAAGGAAAGGTGTGATCCGATATCTTAGGTTAATCAAGATAAAATGCTGTAAATAGTAAAATGATGAGACAATGCTTTGAACTAGAGTCAGATATGCGAGATACTGCGGAACGACAACAATAGGTTTTTAACACAAATAATTTTTGGACACAGTATACTAATACATATAGGACAACCAACGTGCGATCCAATGGCCCATATCAAGGCCTCCTAGATACAATGGCAAGGATTGATCTCGAATGATTAGATTAAGATTCAATCAGAAATATCCATTTCAAGATTCAAATCAAACAGTGACTGCTATGTGTCCAAACGACTAGTTCATTTTAGTGATGTTGGGAATAGATTTAGAGCTCAAATTTGAGCTCTATAAATAGGAAAGGATGAAGAACTTCAAGAGATTATCATTGCTAGATTTCAAATCAAAATTTCGAGCTATTTCAAGTGCATGCGGAGCTTCCAAACTCACAAAGAAAAAGTTGAATTAAGGAACCCAAAATTAGAGGTTTTTGCTTCAACTATTTTGAATTTCTATTCCTCCCCCTTTTGTATTTTTGATTGGAATTTTTATTTTATTAAGTGTGCCTCACACTTCATTAAATTATCTTAAGTTTATACTTTGTTTGAAATTTTTGTATTTGTTTTATTGGGGTAAGGGCATCTAGGCAATTGTGCAAAAGCTCGAGATTTAAGTAAAGCCCAAAAAAACTCAAGTAGTTTCGGGATTAGCCTTAGGTAAAATCCCAAGTAGTTGAACAAGAAGGAGAAGGAGAAGAAGAAGAAGAAAAAGAAGAAAAAGAAGAAGAAGAAGAAGAAGAAAAATAATAATAATAATAACAATAAGAAGAAGAAGAAGAAGAAGCAGAAGAAAAAGAAGAAGAAGAAGAAGAAGAAGAAGGAGAAGGAGAAGAAGAAGAAGAAGAATAAGAAGTTGAAGAAGCAGATGAAGA
>JAIUJO010002765.1:15000-20000 GCA_023846275.1 Vanilla planifolia
AGAAGAAGAAAAAGATGGAGGACAAGAAGAAGTAGAAAAAAAGAAGAATGAGAAGAAGAAGATGAAATATAAGAAGAAGATAAAGAAGAAGGAGAAGAAGTAGAAAAAAAGAACAATGAGAAGAAGAAGAAGAAGAAGAAGGAGATGAAGAAGTCGAAGAAGAAGAAGAAGAAGAAGAAGTGAAAGAAAGAGGAAGAAGGAGAAGAAGAATTAGAAGAAGGAGAAGAAGAAAAATAAGAAGAAGAAGAACAAGTAGATGATGTAGAAGAAAATGATGAAGTTAAAGAAGAAGAAGAAGAAGAAGATGTTGATGATGAAGAAGAAGTAGCAAAAGAAGAAGAGGAATGAGAAGAACAAGACGAAGAAGCAGAAGAAGAAGAAGAAGAAGAAGAATAGGTAGAGGAGGAGGAAGAAGAAGAAGTAGTAGAGGAAGAAGAATAAGATGAAAAAGAAGAAGAAAAGAAGAAAAAGTTGAAGAAAAAGAAAGATGAAGAAAAAGAATTAGAAGAAGAAGAAGGAGATGGTGAAGAAGAAGAGAAGAAGAAGAAGAAGAATAAGAAGGATAAGAAAAAGAAGAAGTATAAGATGAAGAAGAAGGAGAAGAAGGAGAAGGCGAACAGAAAGAAGAAGAGGGTGAAGAAGTGAAAGTAGTAGTAGAACTAGAAGAAGAAGAAAAAAAAGAAGAAGAACAAGAAGAAGAATAAGCAAAAGAAGAAGAAGTAAAATAATAATAATAATACTAATAATAATAACAAGGTGTAGTAGAAGAAGTAGAAAAAGATGATGAAGAGGAAGAATAATAAGAAGAAGAAGAAGAAAAAGAAGAAGAGAAGAAGAAGTAGAAGATAAAGAAGAAGAAGAAGATGGCGAAAAAGAGTAAAGGGAAGTAGAAGATGTAAAGAAGAAGCAGAAGAAGAAGAAGAAGGAGAAGAAGAAGGAGAAGATGGAGAAGATGAACAAGAAGAAGAAGAAGGAGAAGAAGAAGGAGAAGATTGAGAAGATGAACAAGAAGAAGAAGAAGAAGAAGAAGAAAGGGATGAAGAAGAAGAAGAAGGAGAGGAAGAAGATGAAAGAGGACAAGATAAAGAAGAAAAAGAAGAAGAGTAAGAAAAAGAAGAAGAAGAAGAAGAAGAAAAAGTGGAATAAGAAGATGATGATGATGATGATGAATAAGAAGAAGAGAAGAAGAAGAAGAAGAAGAAGACGAAGAAGGGCAAGAAGAAAAAGAAGAAGAAGCGGAAGAAGAAGAAGAAGAAGAAGAAGAAGAAATAGAAAAGAAAGAAGTGGGAGAAGAAGAAGAAGAAGAAGAAGAAGAAGAAAGAGGAGGAGGAGGAGGTGGAGGAGAAGAAGTAGAAAAAGTAGACAGAGAAGAAGTCGAAGAAGAAGAAAAAGAAGAAGAAGAAGAAGAAGAAGAAGATGAAGAAGAAGAAGATGATGAAGAAGAAGAACAAGAAGAAGAAAAATAAGAAGAAGAAGAAAAAGAAGAAGAATAAGAAGAAGAAGAACAAAAAGAAGAAGGAGAGGGAGATGTGTAAGTAAAAGAGAAGAAGTGGAAAAAGGAGAAGAAGAATAATAATAAGAAGCAGAAGAAGAAGAAGAAGAAGAAGAAAAATTGAAAGAAGATGAAGAAGAAGAAGAAGTAGGGAATGAAGAAGAAGTTTGAGAGGAAGAAGATGAAGAAGGAGAAGATAAAGAAGAAAAAGAAGAAGAAAGGAAGAAAAAGAATAAGAAGAGAAAGAAGAAGATGAAGAAGAAGAAGAAGAAGAAGAGGAAGAAGAAGAATAAGAAGAGGAAGAAAATGAAAAAGTAGTAGTAGTAGTAGAAGAAAAACAAGAAGAAGTAGAAGAAGAGGAAGAAGAAGAAGAAGAAGAAGAAGATGAAGAAGAAGAAGAAGAAGAAGAAAATGATGATGATGATGATGATGATAAAAAAGAAGATGAAGAAGAAGAAGAAGAAGAAAAAGAAGAAAAAGAAGAAAAAGGAGGAGGAGAAGAAGAAGAAGTAGTAGAAGAAGAAAAAGAAAAGGAAGGAGAAGGAGAAGAACAAGATGAAGAAGTAGTAGTAGTAGTAGAAGAGGAAGAAGAACAAGAACAAGAACAAGAACAAGAACAAGAAGAAGAGGAAGAAGATGATGAAGAAGTATAAGAAAATGATGATGAAGAAGAAGAAGAAAAAGAAGAAGAAGAAGAAGAGAAGAAGAAGAAGTAAAAGATAAAGATGAACAAGATGATGATGAAGAATAATAAAGGGAAGAAGAAGTAGCAGTACTAGAAGAAGAAGAAGAAGGAGAAGAAGGAGAAGGTGAAGAAATAGAAGAAGAAGAAGAAGAAAAAGAACAAGTAGCAGAAGAAGAAGTAGTAGAAGTAGTAGTAGAAGAAGAAGAAGAAAAAGAAGAAGAAGCAAAAGAAGAAGTAGTAGAAGAAGAAGAAGAAAAAAATATTAAGAAGAAGAAAAAGAAGACGAAGAAGAAGAAGAAGAAGAAGAAGCGGATGAAGGCGAAGAAGATGGAGAGGAAGAAGATGACGAAAGAGAAGATAAAGAAGAAAAGAAGAAGAAGAGGAAGAAGAAGAAGAAGAAGAAGATGAAGAGGAAGAAGAGGAAGATGATGATGAAGAAGAAGAAGATAAATGAGGAAGAAAAAGAACAAGAAGAAGAAGATGTAGAAGTCGAAGAAGAAGACGAAGAAGAATAAGAATAAGAAGAAGAAGAAAGGGATGAAGGAGAAAGAGAAGAAGAAGCAGAAGAAGAAGAAGAAGAAGAAGAAAAAGGAAAAGAGGATGAAGAAGAAAAAAGATAAGAAGTAGAAGAAGAAGAAGATGGAAAAGAAGAAGTTGAAGAATAAGAAGAAGAAGTTGAAGAAGATGATGAAGAAGAAGAAGGGGAAGAACAAGAAGATTAATAAGAATGAGAAGAAGTAGTGGAACAAGAAGTTGGAGAAGAACGAGAAGAGGTAAAATAAGAAGAAGATGAAGAAGAAGAAGAAGATGATGATGATGAAGATGAAGAAGGAGAAGAAGAACAAGTAGCAAAAGAAAAAGATGAAGAAGAAGAGGAATCGGAAGAAGAAGTAGAAGATGAAGAAGAAGAAGAAAAAGCAGAAGGAGACGAAGAAGTAGAAGAAGAAGAAGGTGAAGAAGTAGACAAAAAATGAGAAGAAGAAGAAGAAGAAAAAAAAAGAAGAGGAAGAAGTAGAAGAAAGAAAGAAGAAGAAGAGGAAGAAGAAGAAGAAGAAGAAGAAGAGAAAGAACAAGTTGAAAAAGAAGAAGAAGAAGAAGAGGAACATGAAAAAGAAGAAGAAGAAGAAGAAGAAGAAAAAGAAGAAGATGAAAACAAAAAAGGAGAACATTAAGATGAAAAAGAAGAAGAAGAAAAAGATGAAGAAGAAGGAGAAGAAGAAGAAGAAGAAGAAGAAGAAGAACCGGAAAAAGAAGAAGAAGAAGAAGAAGAAGAAGAAGAAAAAGAAGAAGAATATGAAGAAGAAGAAGAAGAAGAAGATGATGAAGATGAAGAAGAAGAAGAAAATGAAGAAGAAGAAGAAGAAGAAGAAGAAGAAGAAGAAGAAGAAGAAGAAGAAAAAGGGGGAGGAGAAGAAGAAGAAGAAGAAGAAGAAGAAGATGAAGAAGAGGAAGAAAAACAAGAAGGGGAAAAAGAAGGAGAAAAGTAAAAATAGAGAGAGAGAGAAGAAGAAGAAGAAGAAGAAGAAGAAGAAGTTGTAGTAAAAGGAGTAGAAGAAGAAGAAGAAGACGAATGGGAGAAGGAGGAGAAGGAGAAGTAGAAGAAGTAGTAGTGGTAGAAGAAGAAGAGGAAGAAGCAGAATTAGAAGTAGACAAAGAAGGAGATGAACAAGAAGAAGAAGAAGAAGAACATGAAGAAGAAGAAAAAGATGAAAAAGAAGAACAAGAGGAAGAAAAAGATGATGAAGAACAAGAAGAAGTACAAAAAATAGAGAAAGACAAAGAAAAATATGAAGGATAGGAAAAAGAAGGAGAAGTAGCAGTAGAAGAAGAAGAAGAAAAAGAAGTGGAAGAAGAACAAGAAGAGGAAGATGAAGAAGAAGAAGAAGATAATGATGAATAAGAAGAAGATGATGAAGAAGAAGAAGAAGAAGACGAAGAAGATGAAGAAGAAGAAGAATAGGAAGAAGAACAAGAAGAAGAAGAAGGAGAAGAAGAAGAAGGAGAAGGAGGGAGAAGAAGAAGAAGAAGATGATGAAGAAGATGAAGGACAAAAAGAAGAAGAAGACATGAAGAAGAAGGACAAGTAGTAGTAGTAGTAGTAGAAGAAGAAGAAGAAGAAGAAGAAGAAAAAGAAGGAGGAGAAGAAGAAGAAGAAGAAGAAGCAGAAGAAGAAGATGTAGAAGAAGAAGAAGAAGAAGCTGGAGGAGGAGAAGGAGGAGGAGGAGGAGGAGAAGAAGAAGAAGAAGAAGAAGAAGAAGAAGAAGAAGGAGAAGAAGGAGAAGAAGGAGAAGAAGGAGAAGAAGCAGAAGAAGAAGAATACGAAGAAGAAGAGGAAGAAGAAGATGAAGATGAGGAGGAAGAAAAAGAAGAAGATGAAGAGAAAGAAGAAAGAAGAAGAAGAAGAAGAAGAAGAAGTAGAAGAAGGAGAAGAAGAAGAAGAAGAAGAATTAGAAGAAGAAGAAGGAGAGGAAGAAGAAGAAGAAGAAGTAGAAGAAGGAGAAGAACAAGATGAAGGAGTAGAACAAGAAAAAGAAAAAGAAGAAGAAGAAGAAGAAGAACAAGAAGAAGAAGAAAAAAGAAGAAGAAGAAGAATAAAAAGAAGATGAAGAAGAAGAACAAGAAGGAAACATTAAGAAGAAGAGAAACACGAAGAAGAAGAAGAAGAAGAACAAGAAGAAGGAGAAGATGAAGTCGAAGAAAAAAGAAGAAGAAGAAGAAGAAGATGATGATGAAAAAGAAGAAGAAGAAGAAGAAGAAGGAGGAGAAGAAGATGACAATGAAGAAGAAGAAGAAGAAGATGATGATGAAAAAGAAGAAAGAAGT
>JAIUJO010002765.1:37500-45000 GCA_023846275.1 Vanilla planifolia
GAAGAAGAAGACAAAGAACATGAAGAAGAAGAAGAAGATTTAGAAGAAGCAGAGGAAGAAGATGAAGATGAAGATAAAGAACAAGAAGGCGAAGAAGGAGACAAAGAAGAAGAAGAAGAAGAAGAAGAAGAAGAGGAAGAAGAAATTGTAGTGGAAGAAGAAGGAGGAGGAGGAGAACATGAAGTAGAAACAAAGGAGTAGATGAAGAGGAAGAAGAAGAAGAAGAAGAATATGAATAGGATTAAGAAGAAGATGAAGAAGAATAAGTACCAAAAGAAAGATGCAAAAGAAGAAGAAGAAGAATAATAAAGAGAAGAAGAAGAAGAAAGTAGAAGAAGGAGAGGAACAAGACGAAAAATTTGAAGAAGAAGAAGAACATGAAGAAGAAAAAGAAGAAAAAAATAGAAAAATTAGAAGAAGAACAAGAAGAAGAAAAACAAAAGGTAGAAAAAAGAGAAGAAGAAGAAGATGAAGAAATAGAATAAGAAGAAGAAGAAGAAGACTTTGAAGAAGAACGAGAAGAAGAAGTAAAAGTGGAAGATGATGGACTAGAAGAAATAGTAGATGAAACAAAAAGAAGAAGAAGAAGAAGAAGAAGAATAGGAACAAGACAAAGAAGAAGAAGTAGATGATTAAGAACAAGTAGAAGAAGAAGATGAAGAAGAAGAACAAGGAGAAGAAGAACAAGAAGTAGAAGAGGAGGAGGAAGAAGAAGAAGAACAAGAAGAAGAAGATGAAGAAAAAGAAGTAGAAGTAGAAGAAGGAGAAGAAGAAGTGGAAGAAGAAGAAGAAGAAGAAGAAAAATAACAAGAACAAAAAAAATGAAGAAGGTCAAGAAGAAGTAGAAGAAAATGAAGGAGTAAAAGAAGAAGAAGAAGAAGAAGAAATGTAGAAGAAGAAGAAGTAAAAGAAAGAAAATGTTGGAGAAGAAGAAGAAGAAATAGGAGGTGAAGAACATGATGAATAAGTAGAAGAAGAAGAAGAAGAAGAAGAAGAAGAAGAAGAAGTCAAAGAAGAAGAAGAATAAGAAGAAGAATAAGAAGAAAAAGAAGAAGAAGAGGAAGAAGAAGAAGAAGAAGATGATGAAGAAGAAGAAGAAGAACATGGAGAAGAATAGGAAGAAGAAGAAGATGAAGAAGTAGAATAAGATGATGGAAAAGAAGTAGAATAAGAAGAAGAGGAAGAAGAAGAAGAAGAAGAAGAAGAAGAAGATGAAGAAGCAGAACAAGAAGAAGAAGGGGAAGAAGAAGATGATGATGAAAAAGAAGTAGTAGAAGATGGAGAAGAACAAGATGAAGAAGTAGAAGAAGAATAATAAAAAGAAAAATAAGAAGAAAAAGAAGATGAAGAAGGGGAAGAAGAAGAAGTAGAAGACGAAGAAGAATATGTTGATGATGATCAAGGAGAAGTAGAAGAAGAAGATGATTAAGAAGAAGAAGAATAAGTAGAAGTAGAAGAAGAAGAAAAGGAGAAAAAAAAGATGAAGCAGCAATAGAAGAAGAAGAAGAAGAAAAGGAAGAAAGAGAAGTAGTAGAAGAAGGGGAAGAAGAGGAAGAAGTAGAAGTAGGAGGAGGAGGAGGAGGAGGAGGAGGAGGAGGAGGAGAAGAAGAGTAGAAGAAAAAGATGATGATGAAGAAGAAGAAGAAGAAGTAGAAGAAACAAGATGAAGAAGAAGAATATGATGAAGAAGAAGAGGAAGATGAAGATGAAGAAGAAGGAGAAGGAGAAGAAAAACAAGTAGTAGAAGAAGAAGAGAAAGAGTAGTACTAGAAGAAGTAGAAAAAGAAAAATAAGATTGAGATGAAGAAGAAGTAAAAGAAGAAGAAGAGGAAAGAGAAGAAGAAGTAGAAGCATAAGAAGAAGAAGGAGAAGAAGAAAAAGAAGAAGAAGAAGAAGAAGAAGAAGAAGAAGAAGATGTAGAAGAAAGTAGAAGAAGAAGAAGATGAAGATGAAGAAGAAGAAGAAAAAGAAGAAGAAGAAGAAGAAGAAGACGAAGAAGAGGAAGAAGAAGAAGAATATGGAGAAGGAAGCGGAGAAGAAGAAAAAGAAGAAGAAAAACCAGAAGAAGAAGAAGAAGAAAAAGAAGAACAAAAGGAAGAAGAAGAAGAAGAAGAAGATGATGATGATGATGATCAAGAAGAAGAGGTAGAAGAACAAAAAGTGGAGGAAAAAGAAGAAGAAAAATTAGAGGAAGAAGAAGACAAAGAAGGAGAAGAAGAAGAAGATGAGGAGGATGAAAATGTTGAAGAAGTTGATGTAGAAGATGTAGAAGAAGACGAAGAAGAAAAAGAAGAAGAAGAAGAAGAAGGAATAGAAAAAGTAGAAGATGATAAAGAAGAAGAAAAGGATGAAGAAGTAAAAGAAGAAGAAGGCGACGAAGGACATGGTGATGAAGAAGAAGAAGAAGAAGTAGAAGAACAAAAAGAAGAAGAGGAGAAAGAAGAAGAAGAAGAAGAAGAGGAAGAAGAAGAAGAAGAAGAAGAAGAAGAAGAAGACAAAGAACACGAAGAAGAAGTAGAATTAGAGGAAGAAGAAGAAGAAGAAGAAGAAGATGAAGATGAAGATAAAGAAGAAAAAGAAGATGTAGGAGAAGTGGAAGAAGAAATAGTAGTGGAAGATGGAAAAGGAGGAGGAGGAGGAGGAGTAGAAGAAGTAGAAAAAAAGGGGTCGAAGAAGAAGAAGAAGAAGAATATAAATAAGAATAAGAAGAAGATGAAGAAGAAGAAGTACCAAAAGAAAGAAGAAGAAGAAGAAGAAGAAGAAGGAAAAGAAGAAGAAGAAGAAGAAGAAGGAAAAGAAGAAGAAGAAGAAGAAAAAGTTATAGGAGTAGAAGAAAAAGAAGAAGATGATGTTGACGATGAAGAAGAAGAAGTAGAAGAGGAGGAAGAATAAGTTGAAGAAGAAGAATAAGGAGAAGAAGAAGAAGGAGAGGAAGAAGAAGAAGAAGAAGAAGAAGAAGAAGCGGAAGAAGAAGAAGGAGAAGAAGAAGAACAAAAAAAAGAAGAAGAAGAGGAAGAAGAAGAAGAAGAAGAAGAAAAAGATGAAGAAGAAGAAGAACAAGAGCAAGAAGAAGAAGAAGAAGAAGAAGAAGAAAACAAGGAGAATATGAAGAAGAAGAAGAAAATGATGAAGAAGAAGTAGAAAAAAGAAGAAGAAGAACAAGTAGAAGAACAAGAAGGAAAAGAAGTAGAAGAAGAAGTAGAAGAAGGAGAAAAACAAGATGAAGAAGTAGATGAAGAAGAAGTAGAAGTAACAGAAGAAAAGAAAGAAAAAGAAGAAGATAAAGAAAAAGAAGAAGAGGAAGATGACGGTGAAGAAGAAGAACAAGGAAAAGAAGAGGTAGAAGACCAAGAAGAAGAAGGAGATGAAAAAGAAGAAAAAGACAGAAAAAGACGAAGAAAAAGAAGAAGATGAAGAAAAAGAACAAGGATAAGAAAAAGAATGAGAAGTAGAAGAAGAATAGGAAGAGGAAGATGAAGGAGAAGACGAAGAAGAAGATGTAGAAGATGATGAAGAAGAAGAAGAAGATGAAGAAGAAGTGGTAGAAGAAGAAGAAGAAGAAGGGAAAGAAGAAGAAGAAAAGAATGAAGAAGAAAGAAGAAGAAAAAGAAGAGAAGAAGGAGAAGAAGAAGTAGGAGAAGAAGGGGAAGGACAAGAAGAAGAAGAAGATAAAAAGAAGAGGAAGAGGTAGAAGAAGAAGAATAATAAGATGATTAAGAAGAATGAGAAGAAGCAATAGAAGAAGGAGGAGGAGAAGGAGAAGAAGAATAAGAAGAAGAAGAGGAAGAAGAAGAAAAAATAGAAGTAGAAGAAACAAGAAGAAGAAGAAGAAGATGATTGTGAAGAAGAAAAAAAGATGAAGAAGAACAAGAAGGAGAAGAAAACGAAGAAGTAGAAGAAAAAGAAAAAGAAGATTGAGAAGAAGTAGAAGAGGAAGAAGAAATAGATGATGATGATGAAGAAAAAGAAGAACAAGAAGATGAAAATTAAGAAAAAGAAGAAAAAGTAGAAGAAAAAAGAAGAAGAAGAAGAAGAAGAACAAGAAGAATGCAAAGAGGAGGAAGAAGAAGTTTAAGAAGTTGAAGAATAAGAAGAAGAAGAAGAAGAAGAAGAAGATGTAGTAGTAGTAGTAGTCGAAGAAGAAGAAGAAGGAAAAGAAAAAGAGGAAGATGAAGAAGAAGGAGAACAAGAAAAAGAAGAAGAAGTAGAAGAAGAAGAAGAAGAAGAAGAAGAGGAAGAAGCTGAAGAAGAAGAAGAAGAAGAGGAAGAAGAATTAGAAGAAGAAGAAGAAGAAGAAAAAGAAGAAGAAGAAGAAGTTGTTGTTGAAGAAGAAGTTGAAGAAGAAAAACATGAAGAAGAAGAAGAAAAAGAAGAAGAAGAAAAAGAAGTAGATGAAGAAGAAGTAGAAGAAGAAAAACATGAAGAAGAAGAAGAGGAAGAAGAAGAAGAAGAAGAACAAGGAGAAGAAGAAATGAAGAAAAAGAAGAAGAACAAGAAGAAGAGGTAGAAGAAGAAGAAGCGAAAGAAAGGGAAAAATAAGATGAAGTAGAAGAAGAAGAAGAAGATGAAGAGCATGAAGATGAAAAAGAAGAAGTAGATGAAGAAGAAGAAGAAGAGGAAGAAGAAGAATAAGAAAAAGAAGTAATAGTAGAACAAGAACAATAGAAAGAAGATGGAGAAGAAGAAGTAGAAAAAATGAAAAAGGAGATGATGAAGAAGAAGAAGAAGTAGAACAATAAGAAGAAGAAGAAATAGTAGAAGAAGTGGAAGAAGAACAAGTAAAAGAATGAAGAAGAAGAAAAAGAAGATAAAGAAGAAGAAGAAGAAGATCGAGAAGAAGAAAAAGAAGTTGAAGAAGAACATGGAGAAGAAGAAGTAGTGGAAGAAGAAGAAGAAGAAGAAGAAGAGGAAGAACAAGATGAAGAAGTAAAAGAAGTGGAAGAAGAAGATGAATAAAAAGAAGAAGAAGAAGAAGAAGAAGGAGAAGATGATGAAGAAAAAAAGTTGAAGAAGAAGAAGAAGAAGAAGAAGAAGAAGAAGAAGAAGTGGAAGAAGAAGAAAAAGAAAAGGAAGAAGAAAAAGAAGAAGAAGATGAAGAAAAAGAAGGAGATTAAAAAAAAGGAGAAGAGGAAGAAGAAGAAGAAGAAGAAGAAGAAGAAGTAGAAGACGAAGAAGAAGAACAAAATGAAGAAGAAAAAGAAAAGCAAGATGAAGAAGTAGAAAAATTAGAAGAAAAAGACGAAGAAGAAGAAGAAGAGGAAGAAGATCAAGAAGAAGAAGAAAAAGAAGAAGAAGAACAAGAAGAAGAAGTAGATGAAAATAAGGAAGAAGAAGAAGAAGAAGAGAAGAAGAAGAAGAATAAGCATAAGAATTAGATGAAGAAGAAGAAGATCAAGAAGAAGAAGAAGAAGAAGAAGAAGAAGAAGAAGAAGAAGAAGAAGAAGAAGAAGAAGAAGAGGAACAATAAGTAGAATAAGAAGAACAAGAAGAAGAAGATTAAGAAGAAGAAGAAGTAGAAGATGAAGAAGTAGAAGAACAAGATGAGGAAGAAGTGGAAAAGCAAGCATAAGAAGAAGAAGAAGAAGAAGTAGAAGTAGAAGAAGTAGAAGAAGAAGAAGAAGAAGAAGAAGAAGGAGAAGCAGAAGAAGAAAAAGTAAAATAATAATAATAATAAGAAGAAGAAGAAGGCGAAGAGGAGGAAGAGGAAGAAGAAGTAGAAAAAGAAGAAGAAGAAGAAGAAGAAGAAGAAGAAGAAGAGGAAGAAGATGAAGAAGAAGAAGGAGGAGGAGAAGCAGCAGCAGAAGAAGAAGAAGAAGAAGAAGAAGAAGAAGGAGAAGAAGAAGTAGAAGAAGAAGAAGAAGAGTAAGATAGAGTATTAGTAGTTGAAGAAGAAGAAGAAGATGAAGAAAAAGAAGAAGAGGAAGAAGAAAAAGAGGGTTTAGAAGAAGGAGAAGATGAAGAAGATGAACGAGAAGAAAAAGTAGTAGAAGAAGAAGGAGGAGGAGGAGGAGGAGAAGACGAAGAAGAAGAAGAAGAGTTAGTAAATGAAAATAGAAGAAGAAGAAGATGAAGAAGAAGAATGGGAAGAAGAAGAAGAAGAAGAAGAAGAAGAAGAAGTAGAAGAAGTAGAAAAAGAAGAATAAATATAAGAAGAAGAGGTAGAAGAAGAAGAAGAAGAAGAAGAAGAGGAGGAGGAGGAATAACTTTAAGAAGAAGAAGACGACGAAGAAGAAGAAGATGAGGAACAAGAAGAAGAAGAAGAAGAAGTAGAAGAAGTAGTAGAGGAAGAAGATGAATAAGAAGAAGAAGAAGAAGAAGGAGAAGAAAAACAGGAGGAAGAAGAAGAATAAGAGTGGAAGAAGAAGAAGAAGAAGAAGAAGAATAAGAAAAAGATGAAGATGATTGAGATGAAGAAGAAGAAGAAGAAGAAAAAGAAGAAGGAAAAGCAGAAGAAGAAATAGAAGTAGGAGAAGAAGGAGGAGGAGGTGAAGAAGAAGAAGAGGAATAAGAAGGAGAAGAAGAAGAAGAAGAAGAAGATTAAGATGAAGATGAACAAGAAGAAGAAGAAGGAGAAGAAGAAGAAGAAGAAGAAGAAGAAGAGGAAGAATTAGATGAAACAAAAAGATGAGGAAGAATGAGAAGAAGGGGAAGAAAAAGAAGAAGAAGAAGAAGAAGTTGATAATGAAGAAGAAGTTGATGTGATGAATAATAATAATAATAATTATAATAATATTAATAATAAAAATAAAGAGAAGGAAAAGAAGGAGAAGAAGAAGTAGAACAAGAAGAAGAAAGACAAGGAGTAGAAGAAGAAGAAGAAGAAGAAGAGGTAGAAGAAGATGAGGAAGAAGAAGATGTAGAAGAAATAAGTAAGAAGAAGAAGAAGAAGAAGAAGTAGAAGATGATGATGATGAAGAAGAAGAAGAAGATGAGAAAGGAGAAGAAGTAGAAAAAGAAGAAGAAGAAGAAGAAGAAGAAGAAGAAGAAGATGAAGAAAAAGAAGAAGAAGAAGAAGAAGAAGGTGGATAAGAAGAGGATGTTGAAGAAGAAGAAGAAGAAGAAGTAGAAGAAAAAAAGAAGTAGAGCAAGAAGAAGAAGAAGAAGCTTAAGAAAGGGGAAAAGAAGATGAAGAAGTAGAAGAAGAAAAAGATTAAAAAGAAGAAGAAAAAGTAGAAGAAGAAGAAGTACATGAAGAAGAAGAAGTAGAAGTAGATGAAGAAGAAGAAGAAGAAGGAGAAGAAGCAGAAGATGATGAAGAAGAAGAAGAAGGGAAGAAGAAGAAAAAGAAGAAGTAGTAGAAGATGATGAAGAATAGAAAGAAGAAGGAGAAGAAGTAGAAAAAAAAAGAAGGGGAAGTAGAAGGAGAAGAAGAAGAAGAAGAAGGAGAAGAAGAAATAGTAGTAGTAGTAGAATAAAAAGAAGAAGAAGTAGAAGAAGAGGAAGATGAACAAGTAGAAGAAAGAAGAAGAAGAACAAGAAAAAGAAGAAGAACAAGTAGTA
>JAIUJO010000988.1:0-5000 GCA_023846275.1 Vanilla planifolia
GAAGAAGAAGAAGAAGAAGAAGTAGTAGAAGAAGTGGAAAAGAAGAGGTATAAGACGAAGAAGAAGTAGAAGAAGGAGAAGAAGTGGAAGAATAAGAAGGATAAGAAGAAGAAGTAGAAGAAGAGGCAGAAGATGAAATAGAAGAAGAGGAGGAAGAAGAAGAAGTTGAAGAAGAAAAAGAAAAAAAAGAGAAATAAGAAGAAGATGAAGAAGAAGAAGAAGAAGAAGAAGAAGAAGAGGGCAAAGAGGTAGAAGAAGAAGAAGAAGAAGTAGAAGAAGAAGGAGAAGAAGAAAATGACGAAGAAGAAGATGAAGTAGAAGAAGAAGAAGAAGAAGAAGAAGAAAAAGAAGAAACAAAAGAAGAAGAAGAAGAAGAAGAGGAAGATGAAGAAGATGAAAGTGAAGAAGAAGAAGAAGAAGAAGAAGATGATGAAGAAGAAGAAGAAGAAGAAGATAATGAAGAAGAAGATGAAGAAGAACAAGAAGATGAAGATGAAAAAGTAGATGATGATGATGACGATGAAGGAAAAGAAGTAGAAGATGATGATGATGATAAAGAACAAGCAGAAAATAATGAAAGATAAGAAGAATAATAATAAGAAGAAGAAGAAGAGTAGGAAGAAGAAGAAGAACAAGATGTAGAAGAAGAAGTTGAAGAAGTACAGGAAGAAGAAGAAGAAGAATTTGAAGTTGAAGAAGTCAAAGAAGAAGAACGAGAAGAAGGAGATAAAGAAGAAGAAGAAAAAGAAGATGACAAAGAACAAGAAGGAGAAGAAGAAGGGAAAGAAGAAGAGGATTGAGAAGAAGAAGAAGAAGGGGAAGAAGAAAAAGAAGAGGAAGTAGAAGAAGAAGAAAAAGAAGAAGAAGAAGAAGAAGAAGAGGAAAGAGTAGAAGAAGATGAAGATGTAGAAGAAGAAGAAGAAGAAGAAGAAGAAGTAGAAGAAGAAGAAGAAGAAGAAGAAGAGGTATAACAAAAAGAATTATAAAAAGAAGAAGGAGAAGATCTTGTTGAAGAAGAAGACAAAGAAGAAAAAAACATGAAGAAGGAGAGATGGAAGAAGAAGAAGATGTAGAAGAAGTTGAAGAAGATGAAGAAGATGAAGACTAAGAAGAAGAATAAGACGAAGAAGAAGAAGAAGAAGAAGAAGGAGAAGGAGAAGAAGGCGAAGCAAAAGAGAAAGAAGAAGAGGAAGAAGAACAAGAAGAAGGAGAAGAAGATGAATAAGAAGAACAAGAAGAAGAAGTATAAGAGGAAGAAAAAGAAGAAGAAGAAGCCGAAGAAGAAGAAGAAATGTTGAAGAAGAAGAAGAAGAAGATAAGGAAAAAGAAGAAAAAGAAGAAGAATAATAATAATAAGAAAAAGAAGAAAAAAAGGAGAGAAGAAGACGAAAAAGAAGTAGTCAAAGAAGAAGTAGAAGAAGAAGAAGAAGAAGATGGAGAAGAAGAGGAAGAAGAATTTGAAGTAGATGGTGAAGATGAAGAAGAAGAATAAGATGAAGGAGATAAAGAAGAAGAAGATGAAGTAGAAGAAGAAGTAGAAGAAGAAGAAGAAGAGGAAGGGGAATTAGAAGAAGGCAAAGAGGAAGAAGAAGAAGAAGAAGAAGAAGAAGTAGAAGTAGAAGAAGAAGAAGAAGAAGAAGTTGAAGAAGAAGAAGAAGACGAAGAAGAAAAAGAAGAAAATGAAGAAGAAAAAGAAGTGGAAGAGGAAGAAGATGATGATGATGATGAAGAAGGCAAAGAAGAAGAGGAAGAAGACCAAGAAGAAGAAGAAGAAAAAGTAGTAGTAGAAGAAGATGATGATGATGATGAATTAGTAGTAGTAGTACAAGAAGAGGAAGAAGAAGAAAAGATGATGACGATGATGATGAAGAAGTTGAAGACAAAGAAGAGGATGAAGAAGAAGACGAAGAAGTTGAAGAAGAAGTAGAAGAAGAAGATGAGGAAGAAGAAGAAGATGATGAAGACCAAGAAGAAAATGAAGAGTAAGAAGAAGAAGAAGAAGAAGAAGAATAGGAAGAAAAGGAAGAAAAAGTGAAGAAGAAGAAGAGGAGGAAGGAGTGAAAGAGGAAGAAAAGGAAGAAGAAGAAGAAGAAAAGGACAATGATGTTGATGATGACGATGCAGAAGAAGAAGAGAAAGTAGAAGAAGAGGAAGAAGAAGGAGAAGTGGAAGGGGAAAAGCTAGGAGAAAAAGAAGAACAAGAAGAAGAATAAGAAAAAAAATTAGAATTAGAAGAAGAAGATGAAGAAGAAGAATAAGAAGAAGATGGAGGCAAAAAGAAGAAGAAGATGTGGAAGAGGAAGAGGAATGACAAGAAGAAGAAGAGGAAGAAGAAAAAGAAGAGTTAGATGACAAAGAAGAAGAAGAAGTATAAGAAGAAGAAGAAGATGTAGTAGTAGAAGAAGAAAAGGAAGAGGAAGAAGAAGAAAAAGAAAAAGAAGAAGTTGATGATAATGAAGCAGAAGATGGAGAAGAAGAAGAAGAAGAAGAAGGAGAAGAAGAAGACTAAGAAGAAGAAGAAGAATTTAAAGATGAAGTAGAAGAAGAAGAAGAATGAGAAGTAGTAGTAGTAGAAGAAGAAGAAGAGGAGAAGTTGATGATGACGATGAAGAAGCAGAAGAAAAAGAATGGGAAGAAGAAGAAAAAAATGATGAAGAAGAAGAAGAAGAAGAAGAAGAGGAAGAAGATAGTGAACAAGAAAAAGAAGAAGAAGAGGAGGAGGAAGGAGAAGAAAAAGAAGAAGAAGAAGAAGAAGAGGAAGAAGTAGAAGAAGAAGAAGAAGTAGTAGTAGTAGTAGAAGAAGAAATAGAAGTTGAGAAGAAAATGAAGAAGAAGAATAACAAGCAGAAGGAGATATAGAGGAAGAAGAAGAAGAAGAAGAAGAAGACTAAGAAAAAGAGGAAGAAGAAGAAGAAGAGGAAGAAGAAGACTAAGAAGAAGAAGAAGAAGAAGAAGATAACGAAGAAAAAGAAGAAGAAGACCATGAAGAAGAACAAGAAGAAGAAGAAAAGAAGAAAAGAAAGATGAAGCAAAAAAAAAAAAGAACAAGAAGAAGAGAAGGAAGAAGAAGAAGAAGAACAAACAGAAGAACAAGAAGAAGAGGTAGAGGAAGAAGAATAAGAAGAAGAGGGAGAATAAGATGAAGAAGAAGAAGAAGACGACAAAGAAGAAGAAGAAGATGAAGAGGAAGAAAAAGAAGATGGAGAAGAACACAATCATGATGATGATGACAATGATGAAGAAGAAGAAGCAGAAGTCATAGAAGAAAAAGAAGAAGTCATAGAAGAAAAAGAAGAAGAAGAAGAAGAAGAAGATTATGAAGAAGAAGAAGTAGAAGATGCAAAAGAAGAGGAGGAAGAAGAAGAAGAAGAAGAGGAATTAAAAGAAGAAGAAGAGGAAGAAGAGAAAAAAAAGGAAGAAGAAGGAGAAGAAGAAGTTGAAGAAGAAGAAGCTGAAGAACAAGAAAAAGTCGTTGAAGAGGAAGAAGAAGAAAAGGAAGAAGAAAAAGAAGAGGAAGAAGAGGAAGAAGATGATGATGATGATAAAGAAGGTAAAGAACAAGATGACAAAGATAGAGAAGAAGACGACCAAGAAGTAGAAGAAGTAGTAGAAGAAGAAGAAGTAGTAGTAGTATTGGTAGTTGTATTAGTAGAAGAAGAAGAACAAGAAGATGAAGATGAAGAAGAACATGAAGACAAAGAAGAAAAAAAGAAGAAGATAAAGAAGAAGAAGAGGAAGAATAATAAGTATAACAATTAGAAGAAGAAGAAGAGGAAGAAGCAGAAGAAGAAGAAGAAGAAGAAGAAGAAGAAGAAGAAGAAAAGAAAAAGAAGAGGAAGAAGTAGAAGTTGAAGAAGAAGAAGAAGAAGAGGAAGAAGAAGAAGAGCAATAAGATGAAGAAGAATAAGAAGAAGAGGAAGATAAAGAAGAAGAAGAAGAAGAAGACGATGATGATAATGATGATGATAAATAAGGGAAAGATGAAAAAGAAGAAGAAGTTGATGATGAAGAAGAATAAGAAGAAGAAGAAGTAGAAGAAGAAGAAGAAGAAGAAGAAGAAGAAGAATTAGATGTAGAAGAACAAGATGAGAAAGAAGAATAATAATAATAAGAAGAAGAAGATGAAGAAGAAGGAGAAGAAGAAGAAGAAGAAGAAGAGGAAGAGGAAGAGGAAGGAGATTAAGAAGAAGAGGAAGAAGAAAAAGAAAAGGAAGAAGAAGAAGAAGAAAATTAATTAGATGTAGAAGAAGAAGATGAAGAGGAAGAATAAGAAGGAGATAAAGAAAAGAAGAGGAAGTAGGAGAAGAAGAAAAAGAAGAAGAAGTAAAAGAAGAAGAGGAGGAGGAGGAGGAGGAGGGGGAGGAATTAGAAGAAGAGCATGAGGAAGAAGGAAAAGAAGAGGAAGAAAAAGAAGAAGAAAAAAAAGAAGAAGAAGTTGACAAAGAAGAAGAAAAACAAGAAGAAGAAGAAGAAGAAAAAGAAGAAGAAAATGAAGAAGAAAAAGAGGAGGAAGAAGAAGAAGAAGAAGATGATGATGAGGAAGGCAAGGAAGAAGAAGAAGACCAACAAGTAGAAGAAGAAGAAGTATTGGAAGAAGAAGAAGATTGTGATGAAGTAGTAGTAGTAGCAGTACCAGAAAAAGAAGAAGAAGAAGAAGAAGAAGAAGATGATGATGATGATGATGATAAAGAAGAAGAAGTAGAAGACAAAGAAGAGAAAAAAGAAAAGGATGAAGATGAAAAAAAATAGAAGAACAAGATGAGGAAGAAGAAGAGAAAAATGATGATGAAGATGAAGAAGAAGAGTAAGAAGATGAAGAAGAAGAATAAAAAGAAAAGGAAGAAGAAGTAGAAGAAGAAGAGGAAGAAGAAGAAGTAGTAGAAGAAGATGAAGTAGAAGAGGAAGTAGAAGAAGAAGAAGAAGAAGAAGAAGAATTAGAAGTAGAAGAAGAAGCTGAAGAAGAAGAATAAGAAAAAGAAGGAGATATAGAAGAAGAAGAA
>JAIUJO010000988.1:17500-27500 GCA_023846275.1 Vanilla planifolia
AAAGAAGAGGAAGGTGAAGAAGAAAAAGAAGGAGAAGAAGAAGAAGAAGAGCAAGGTGAAGAAGAAGATGAAAACGAAGATGAAGTAGAAGAAGAAGATGACAAAACTGACTAGAAAGAAGAAGAGGGCGAAGAAGAAGAAGAAGAAGAGGAAGAAGAAGAAAAAGAAGAGGATGAGGAAGGGTAAGGAGATTAAGAAGAAGAGGAGGAAGAAGAAGAACAAGAAGAAGGGGAAGAAGAAGAAGTTGACGAAGAAGTAGAGAAAGAAGAGAAAAATGAAGTATAGGAAGAAGAAGAAGAATAATAATAATATGAAGAAGAAGAAGAAGAGGAAAAAGAACTGGATGAAGAAGAAGATTATGAAGAAGAAGAAGAAGAAGAAAAAGAGGAAGAAGAAGTAGATTATGAAGAAGAAAACAAAGAAGAAGTATGACAAGAAGAAAAAAAGTAGAAGAAGAAGGAGAAGAAGAAGAAAAAGAAGAAGAAGAAGGAGAAGTAGAAGAAGTAGAAGAATAAAAAGAGGAAGAAGATGAAGAAGAAGAATTGGAAGAAAAAGAAAAAGTTTGAAGTAGAAGAATAAGATGATGAAGAAGAAGAAGAAGAATAAGAACAATAATGAGATGACGAAGAAGAAGAAGAAGAGGAAGAAAAGAAAGAAGAGGAAGAGGAAGTGGAAGAGGAAGGAGTAGAATAAGAAGTAGAGGAAAAAGAAAAAGAAGAGGAAGAAGAAGAAGAAGCAGAAGAAGAAGAAGAAGAAGAGGAGAAAAAGAAGAAGAAGAAGAAGAGGTCGATGAGGAAGAAGAAGAAGAGGAAGAAAAAGAAGATGAAGAAGAGGAAGAAGAAGATGACGAAGAACAAGAAGAAGATGATGAAGAAGAAAAAGAAGAAGAAGAAGGAGGAGAAGTAGAAGAAAAGGAGAGCTAGAAGAAGAAGAAGAAGAAGAAGAAGATATAAAGAAGAAGAAGAAAAAGAAGAAGAATAAGTAGAAGAGGAGAAGAAGAAGAAGAAGAAGAAGAAGAAGTGGAAGAATAAGAATAAGAATAAGAATAAGAAGAAGAAGACGAAGAGGAAGAACAAGAAGAAGAAGAAGAGGAAGAAGAAGAAGAAGAAGAAGAAGAAGATGAAGAAGAAGAAAAAGAAGTAGACGTAGAAGAAGAAGAAGAAGAAGAATAAGGGGAAGAACAAGAAGTTGAGGAAGAATTAGAGAAAGAAAAACATAAAGAAGTATAGGAAGAAGAAGAAGAAGAAGAAGAGGAAGAATAAGAAGAAGAAGTATAGGAAGAAGAGGAAGAAAAAGAAGATGAAGAAGAAGAAGATGATGATGAAAAAGAAGAAGAAGAAAATGGAGAAGAAGAAGTAGAAAATGAAGAAGAAAAAGAAGAAGAAGATGGACAAGAAGAAGAGAAAGTTGAAGAAGAAGAAGAAGAAGTTTAGAAGAATAAGAATAGGAAGGAGTAGAAGAAGAAGGAGAAGAAGAAGAAGAAGAAGAAAAAGAAGAAGTAGAAGTAGAAGAAGAAGATGAAGAAGAAGAAAAAGAAGAGGAAGAAAAAGAAGAAGAGGGAGAGGAAGAGGAAGAAGTAGAAGAAGAAGAGGAAAAAGAAAAATAAAAGGAAGAAGAAGATGATGAAGAAGAACAAGAAGAAGTAGTAGTCGAAGAAGAAGAAGAAAAAAAAGAAGTTAAAATGAAGTAGAAGTAGAAGAAGAAGAAGAAGAAGAAGGAGATGAAGAAGAAGAAGTAGAAATAGAAGATAAAGATGAAGAAGAAGAATTGGAGGAAGAATAAGAAGAAGAAAAGAAGAAGAAGATGATGATGAAGAAGATGTAGAAGAAGAAGAAGAAGAAGAAGAAAAAGAAGAGGAAGAGGAAGTGGAATAATAAGAACAAGTGGAAGAAGAAAAAGAAGTAGAGGAAGAAGAAGAAGTGGAAGAATAAGAAGAAGAAGAAGAAGAAGAAGAAGAAGAAGAAGAAAAAGAAGAAGAAGAAGAAGAATAAGAATAAGAAGAAGAACAGGAAGAAGAGGAAGAAGAAGAAGAAGAAAAGAACAAGAATAAGAGGAATAAGAAGAAAAGGATGAAAAAGAAGTAGAAGTAGAAGAAGAAGAAGAACCAGAATTAGAGGAAGAATAAGAATAAGAATAATAAGAAGAAGTGGAAGGATAAGAAGAAAAAGAAGAAGAAGAAGAAAAAGAAGAAGAAGAAGAAGAAGACGAAGAAGAAGAAGAAGAAGAGGATGAAGAAACTGAAGAGGAGGAAGAAGTAGAAGAAGAGGTTGAAGAAGAAGAAGACGATGAGGAAGAGTAAGAAGATTAAGAAGAAGAGGAAGAAGAAGAAGAAGAAGAACAAGAAGATGAAGGGGAAGAAGAAGAAGTTGAGGAAGAAGTAGAGAAAGAAGAACAAAGAGAAGCATATGAAGAAGAAGAAGAAGAAGAAGAACAAGAAGTAGAAGTATAGGAAGAAGAAGAAGAAGGAGGAGAAGAAGAAGAATAAGAAGAAGAAGAAGTATAGGACAAAGAAAATGAAGAAGAAGAAGAAGAAGAAGATGAAGAAGAAGGACAAGAAGAAGAAGAAAAGGAAGAAGAAGAAAAAGTGGAAGAAGAAGTAGATGATGAAGAACAAATAGAAGAGCAAGATGGACAAGAAGAAGAAAATTAGTAGTAGAAGAAGAAGAAGAAATATAAGAAGTTGAAGAATAAGATGAGGAGGAAGAAGAAGAAGAGGACGAGGAAGGAAAAGAAGAAGAGGAAGAGGAAGAGGAAAAGGGAGAGGTATAAGAAGTAGAAGAGAAAAATGAAAAAAGAAGAGGAAGAAGAAGATCATGATGAAGTAGAAGAAGAAGAAGGAGAAGGAGATGAAGGAAGACGAAGAGGAAGAAGAAGAAGAAGAAGAAGTAAAAGAAGAAGAAGAGCTGGAAGAAGAAGAAGAAGAAGAAGAAGAGGATGAGGAAGAAGAAGAAGAAGAGGAAGAAAAAGAAGATGAAGAAGAAGAAGAAGAAGAAGAAGAAGAAGAAAAAGAAGAGGTAGAAGAAGAAGAAGAAGAAGAAGAATATATGAAGCAGAAGAAGAAGAAGAAGAAGAAGAATAAGAATAAGAAGAAGAAGAAGAAGGCTTAGAAGAAGAAGATGAGGAAGGAAGAAGAAGAAAAAAAGGAAGAAGACGAAGAAGGAGAAGGAGAAGAAGAACAAGAAGAAGAATAAGTAGAAGAAGAAGAAGAAGAAGAAGATGATGATGATGATGATGAGGAGGAGGAAGAAGAAGAAGAAGAAAAAGATGAAGACGAAGAAGATGAAGAAGAAGCAGAAGAAGGAGAAGAAGAAGAAGAAAACAAAGAAGAAGAAGAAGAAGAAGAAGGAGAAGAAGAAGAAGAAGAAAGAAGTCAAATAAGGAGGAGAAGAAGAAGAAGAAAAAGAGGAAGAAGAAGTAGATTATTAAGAAGAAAACAAAGAAGAAGAAGCAGAAGAAGAAGTGTTAGAAGTAGAAGAAGAATAAGAAGAAGAAGAAGAAGAGCAAGCAGTAGAAGAAGAAGAAGAATTAGAAGTAGAAGAAAAAGTTGAAGAAGAAAAATAAGAAAAAGAAGAAGATGAAGAAGAATAAGAATAAGAAGAAGATGAAGAAACAGTAGAAGGGGAAGAAGAGGAAGAAGAAGTAGAAGAAGAACAATAAATAGTAGAAGAGGAAGAAATAGAAGAAGAAGAAGAAGGTGAAGAAGAAGAAGGATAAGAAAAAAAAGAATAAGAACAAGCAGAACAAGAAGAAGAAGAAGAAGAAGAATAAGAAAAAGAAGAAGACAAAAAGGAAGAAGAAGAAGAAGAAGAAGAACAAGAAGAAGAAAAGGAAGAAGAAGAAGTAGAAGAAGAAGAAGAAAAAGAGGAGGAAGAAAAAGAAGAAGAAGAAGAAAAAAAGAAGTAGAAGTAAAAGTAGAAGAAGAAGAAGAAGAAAAGAAGAAGCAGTAGAAGAATTAGATGTAGAAGAAGAAGATGAGGAAGAAGAATAAGAAGAGGAAGATGAGAAGAAGAAGAAGAAGAAGAAGAAGAGGAAGAGAAAGAGGAAGGCGATTAAGAAGAAGAGGGAGAAGAAAAAGAAAAGAAAGAAGAAGAAGAAGAAGAAGAAGATGGTTATGATGATGCAGAAGAAGAAGAAGAAGTAGAAGGAGGAGAAGGAGTAGAAGAAGAAGAAGAAGAAGAAGAAGAAGAAGAAGAAGTAGAGGAAGAACTAGAAGAGGAACAAGAAGAAGAAGGGGAAGAAGACGAACAAGAAGAAGAAGAAGAAGAAGATCATGATGATGATGATCAAGAAGAGAATGAAGAAGAAAAAGAAGAAGTAGAAGAAGAAGAATAAGAAGAGGAAGAGGAAGAAGAAGAAAAAGAGGAAGAAGAAGAACAAGAGGAAGAAGAAGAAGAAGAGGAAGAAGAAAAAGAAGAAGCAGAAGAGGAGGAGGAAGATGGAGAAGAAGTAGAAGAAGAAGAAGAAGAAGACGAAGAAGAAGAAAAAGAAGAAATGAAGTGGAAGAAGACAAGAAGGATAAGTGGAAGAAGAAAATGAAGGGGAAGAAGAAGAAGAAGAAGAGCGAGAAGAAGAAGAAGAAGAAGAAGAAGAAGAAAAAGAAGAAGAAGAACCTGAAGAAGAAGGGGAAGGAGATGGAGAAAGAGAAGAAGAAGAAGAAGGAGAAGGAGAATGATGAAGAAGAAGTAGAAGAAGAAGATGAAGAAGAAGAAGAAGAAGAAGAAGAAGATGAAGAAGCAAAAGAATAAGAAGAATAAGAAGAAGATGTAGAAGAAGAGGAAGAAGATGAGGTGAAGAAGAAGAAGAGGATGAAGTAGAGGGAGAAGAAGAAGAAGAAGAAGAAGAGGAAGGAGTAGAAGAGAAAGAATTAGACGAGGAAGAAAAAATAGAAGTAAAAACAGAAGAAGACGAAGGTGAAGAACAAGAAGAAGAAGATGAGTAGGAATCAGAGGCAGAAGAAGTAGATGTAGAAGAAGAAGAAGAAGAAGAAGAAGACAGAGAAAGAGGAAGAGGAAGAGGAAGAAGACAAAGAAGAAGAAGAAGAAGAACAGGAAGAAGCGGAAGAAGAATAAGAAGAAGAGGAAGAAGGAGGAGAAGTGGAAGACGAAGAAGAGGACGAAGTTGAAGAAGAAGAAAAAATAGAAGTAGAAATGGAAGAAAACGAAGGCGATGAGGAAGAAGAAGAAGAAGAAGATGAGTAGGAATTAGAGGCAGAAGAAGTAGTTGAAGAAGTAGAAGAAGATGAAGAAGAAGAAGAAGAAGAAGAAGAGGAGGAAGACAAAGAGGTGGAAGAAGATGAAGAAGAAGAAGAAGAAGAAGATGAAGAAGAGGAAGAGGAATATGCAGAAGTGAAAGAAAAGGAAGAAGAAGAAGAAGAGGAAGATGAAGAAGATGAACACGAAGAAGAAGAAGAAAAGCAAGAGGAGGTGGAGGAAGAAGAAGAAGAAGAAGAAGAAGTAGATGTAGAAGAAGAAGAAGGAGAAGAAGAAGAAGAAGAAGAAGAAAAAGAAGAAGAAGAAGAAGAAAAAGAATTAGAAGTAGAAGAAGAAGATTAGTAAGAAAAATAAGAAGAAGAAAATGATGAAGAAAAAAAAGAAGAAGAAGAAGAAGATGAAAAGGATGAGGAAGAGTAAGGAGATTAAGAACAAGTTGAAAAAAAAAAGAAAAGTAAGAAGCAGAAGAGGAGGAGGAAGAAGAAGAAGAAGAATGAGATGAAGAAGAAGAAGAAGAAGAAAAAGAAGAAGAAGAAGAAGAAGAAGAAGAAGAAGTAGAGGAAGAAGAAGAAGATGAAGAAGAAAAAGAAGGAGAAGAAAAAAATAAAGTAGAAGAGGTAGAAGAAGAAGGGGAAGAAGAAGAAGAAGAAGAAGAAGAAGAAGGAGAAGAAGAGGAAGAAGAAGAGGAATAATAAGAGGAGGAAGAAGAAGAAGAAGAAGAAGAAAAAGAAGAAGAAGAAGCTGAAGTCAAAGAAGAAGAACAAGAAAGGTTGAAAAAGAAGAAGAAGATGAGGAAGAAGAAGAAAGAGAAGAAGAAGAAGAAGAAAAGAAGAAGAAAAAGAAGAGCAGAAGAAGAGAAGAAAAAAGAAAAGAAGAAGAAGTACACGAAGAAGTAGTTGAAGAAGAAGAAGAAGAAGAGGAAGAAGAATTTGAAGTAGAAGATGAAGATGAAGAGGAAGAATAAGAAGAAGAAGGAGATAAAGAAGAAGAAGAAGAAGTAGAAGAAGAAGAAAAAGAAGGCTAAGAAAAAGAAGAAGAAGAGGAAGATGAAGACGAAGAAGAAGAAGAAGAAGCTGACGTAGAAAAAGAAGAAGTAGAAGAAGAAGAAGAAGTAGTAGCAATAATTGCAGAAAAATAGAAGAAGAAGAAGAAGAAGACGATAATGATGAAGAAGAAAAAGTAGAAGAAGCAAAAGAAGAGGATGAAGAAGAAGAAAAAGAAGAAGAAGAAGAAGATGAATTAGAAGATGAATAAGAGGAAGAAAAAAATAAAAGGAAGAAGAAGAAGTAGTCTAAGAATAAGAAACTGTAGGAGAAGAAGAAGACGAAGAAGTGGAAGAAGAAGAAGAAGAAGAAAAGGAAGAAGAAGAAGAAAAGGAAGAAGAAGAAGAAAAGGAAGAAGAAAAAGAAGAGGAAGAAGAAGAAGAAGATTATGATCATGAAGAAGAAGATGGAAAAGAATAAGAAGAAGTTGGTGAAGAAATGGAAGAAGAAGACCAAGAAGTAGAAGAAGTAGAACAAGAAGAAGAAGTAGTAATAGTAGTAGTAGAAGAAGAAGAAAATGATGATGATGATGATGAAGATGAACATGAAGAAGAAGAAGACAAAGAAGAAAAAAGTAAAAGATAAAGAAGAAGAAGAGGAAGAATAATAAGAAAAATAATGAGAAGAAGAGAAAGAGTAAGAGGAGGAAGAAGCAGAAGATGAGAAGAAAAAGAAGAGGAAGAAGAAGAAGTTGGAGAACAAGAAGAAGAAGAAGAAGAGGAAGAAGAAGAAGAAGATGAATAAGTTGAAGAAGAAGAAGAAGATGACGATGATGATGGTGAAGAAGAAGAAGAAGAGAAAGAAGAAGAAGAAGAAGAAGAAGAGGAAGAAGATGAAGAAGAAGAAGTAGAAGAAGAAGAAGAAGAAGAAGATGTAGAAGAAAAAGAAGAGGAAGAAGAATAAGAAGAAGAAGAAGAACATGAAGAAGAAGAAGAAGAAGAAGAAGAAGAAGAGGAAGAGAAAGAGGAAGGGGATAAAGGAGTAGAGAAAGAAGAAAACCAAAAGGAAGAAGAAGTAGAAGAAGAAGAATTAGATGTAGAACAAAAAGATGAAGAGGAAGAATATGAAGAATATGTTGATAAAGAAGAAGAAGAAGAAGGAGAAGAAGAAAAAGAGGAAGAAGAAGTAGTAGTAGTAGTAGAAGAAGAAGAAGAAGAAAAGAAGAAGAAGAAGAAGAGGAAGAAGAAAAAGAAGAGGAAGACGAAGAAGAAGAAAAGGAAGAAGAAAAAGAAGTTGAAGAAGAAGGAGAAGAAGAAAAAGAAGAAGAAAAAGAAGTGGAAGAAGAAGAAGATGAAAGTGAAGAAGAAGAAGATGACTATGACAAAAAAGGCAAAGAAGAAGAAGAAGAAGAAGACCAAGAAGAAGAAGATGACGAAGTATTGGAAGAAGAAGAAGATGATGATGTAGAACTAGTAGTAGTAGTACAAGAAGAAGAAGAAGAAGAAGAATTAGTAGATGATGATGATGGTTATGATGATAAAGGAGAAGTAGACGACAAAGAAGAGGAAGAAGAAAAAGACAAATATGAAGAAGTAGAAGAAGAAGATGAGGAAGAAGAAGTGCAAGATGATGTTGAAGAAGAAGAAGAAGAGTAAGAAGGTGAAGTAGAAGAAGTAGAAGAAGAAGAAGAAGAAAAAGATGGTGACGATGATGAAGAAGAAGAAGAAAGAGAAGAAGAAGAAGAGGGAGAAGTAGTAATAGTAGAAGAAGACAAATTAGTAGTAGAAGATGAAGATGAAGAAGAAGAATAAGAAGAAGGAGATAAAGGAGAGGATGAATCAAAAGAAGAAGAAGAAGATTAAGAAGAAGAAAATGAAGAAGAAGAAGAAAAAGAGGAAGGAGAAAAAGAAGATTAATAAGAAGAAGAAGAAGAGGAAGAAGAAGAAGGAGAAGAAGAAGAAGTAGTAGGAGAAGAAGAGGATGATGAAAAAGAAGAAGACGAGGAAAAGAATAGGTAGAAGAAGAAGAAGTAGAAGAAGAAGAAGGAGAAGAAGAAAAAAATAAAGAAGGACAAGAAAAAGAAGAAGAAGAAGAAGAAGATGAAAATGATGAAATAGAAGAAGTGGAAGATGATGTTGAGGAAGAAGAAGAAGAATAAAAAGAAGAGAAATAATAATAACAAGAAGAAGAAGAACAAGAACAAGAAGAAGAAGAAGATAAAGAGGAAGAAGAAGAAGAAGAAGAAGAAGAAGAAGTAGTAGAAGAAGAAGAAGGAAAAGGAGAAGAAGAAGAAGAAGAAGAAGAAGCAAAAGAAGAAGAAGAAGAGGAAGTGGAAGAAGAAGAAGAAGAAGATGATGAAGAAGAAGAAGAAAAAGAATAAAGAAAGCAGAAGAAGATGGAGAAGAAGAATAAGAAGAAGAAGAGGATGATGACGATAACGATGAAGAAGAATCAGAGGAAGAAGAAGATGAAGAAGAAAAATAAGATGTAGTAGAAGAAAAAGAAGAATAAGAAGAAGAAGAAGAAGATGAAGAAGATGAAGAAGAAAAAGAAGTAGAAGAAGCAGAAGAAGAAGAAGAAGAAGAAGAAGAAGAAGAAGGAGAAGAAAAGGAAAATGAAGAAGAAGAAGTTGAAGACGAAGAAGAAAAAGAAGAAGAAGAGGGAGAAGATGAAATATTATTTGAAGATAAAGATGAAGAAGAAGAATGAGAAGAAGAAGAAGAAGAAGAAGATGTTGATGAAGAAGAAGAAGAAAAGAAGATGAAGGGGAAGAGGAAGAAGCAAAAGAAGAGGAAGAAGAAAAAGTAAAGAAAGAAGAAGCAGAAGAAGAGTAAGAAGAAGAAGAAGATGATGAAGAAGAAGAAGAAGAAGAAGAGCGATAACAAGAAGAATATGGAGATGGAGAAAAAGAAGATGGAGAAGAAGAAGAAGAAGATGAAGAAGATGCAGAGGAAGAAGAAGATGAAGAAGAAGAAAAAGCAGAAGAGGATGATGAAGAAGAAGAATTAGATGTAGTAGTAGTAGAAGAAGAAGTAGTAGTACTAATTAAAGAACAAGAAGAAGAAGAAGAAGAAGAAGAAGAAGAAAAAAAGAAGATGAAGAAGAAGAAGAAGCATAAGAAATAGAAGCAGAAGAAGGAAAACTAGAGGAAGAATAAGAAGAAGAAGAAGATGAATATGAAGAAACAGGAGAACAATAAGAAGTAGATGTAGAAGAAGAAGAAGAAGAACAAGGGGAAGAAGGAGAAGAAGAAGAAGAAGAAAAAGAAGGAAAAGAGGAAGCTGATGAAGAAGAAGACAAAGAAGTACAAGAAGAAGAAGAAGAGGAAGAAGAAGCAGAAGAGGAAGAAGAAGAAGAAGAAGGGGAAGAAGAAGAAAAAGGAGAAGAAGAACAATTAGAAGAAGAAGAATAAGAAAAGGAAGAAGAAGAAGAAGAAGAAGAAAAAGCAGGAGAAGATTAAGAAGGAGAAAAAGAAACAGAAGAAAAAGAAGATGAAATAAAAGAAGAACAAGAAGAGGAAGAAGAAGAAGAAGAAGAAGGAGAAGATGTGAAAGAAGAAGAAGAAGAAGAAGGTGAAGAAAAAGATGAAGAAGGTGAACAAGAAGAAGAGGAAGAAGAATAAGAAGAAGAAGAGGATGAAGAAGAAGAATAGGAAGAAAAAAAGAAGAAATGGAGGATGAAGAAGAAGAAGAAGTGGAAGAATAAGAAGAAGAAGAAGAAGATGAAGAAGAAGCAGAGCAAGAAGAAGAAGGAGAAGAAGAAGAAGAAGAAGAAGAATAAGAGGAAGATGAAGAAGAAGAAGAAGAA